>JAJKFI010000046.1:5602750-5650250 GCA_029204185.1 Lerista edwardsae | reverse complement strand
TTAATATATAGATTGGGCATTCCTTATCTGAAGTGCTTTGGGACCAGAAGTATTTTAATCGGATTTTTCTGCATTTTGGAATACTTGCATATACATAATGCCTACACAGGCATACATATGAAAGCATACACACACATAATACTTGCATATATGTACCTTTCAACCTAGTATAGCCTAAAAGTAATAGCAAAATATGTAGTTTTTTAAAAATGAGTTTCAAGTGCAGTAATATACATAGTCTACCATATTTAACCCATGCACTCTTGAGACAGAAAAAAAGGAATATATTTTCACAACTTACTCTACATGCTTTGACCAGGGAGGAGGTTCACTCATGGCCATGAACACACAGTTTGTCAGAATAGTACACATAATAAGCATGCCGAATAATGTTGGATTCAGTCAAGGAAAGTAAGATGACAAACTCCAGACTAGTTATACTGCATAATCCACAGACAAGTTAAATTTATGCATGTTCTTAGTACACAGGCTTCTAAATACATATAGGATGAATCTGTGTACTCCATCCAAATACAAAATGAAAAAACCATAACACCATAGTAAAAGCTGAACTCTTTATAGTGAATTTTATTTCGATAGCAACTAAGCCTTTTATAGAAGTAAAACCAAAGAAGTTTGTTAAAGCAGTTTGTGTTATTTTAAATTGCGAGACAAAGGATTTAAGAGTACAGAAAGTCACATTCAACTATTAAAATAGCCTGAGGCTCTTAATAAATCATGCTACCTATTAAAAGCATATTTCATAGAAGTCTCTTGAAAAAGGATATGAATGAACAAAAATTTTAATAGAAATTCTCCTAAGAGTACTGAAAGGACTTAACATGTACAAGGCAGGTGTGGCACTGAATCTGAAGATGGTCTTCCCTTTATTCAATACTATAAATGTCTAAAAAACAGAAGAAAACAGTAAAAAAACCAAACTGGATTATAAATAATATTTGAAGACATCTTAATATGAAAAAGTCACTTTACTACAATGGTTTATTTTTAGCCCAATAATGTTAATTATTGGCTAGCAGAATGCTGTCTACTGGTTAAGACAAGAAATATTGAATGAGAACAAATAAAATCCAAAAGTCAGAGTCCACCTTACTTAGGACCAAACAAAATAAGGAAAAAAGTTGTATGCAACAAGTTTTTGAGTTCAGCAGACAGCTTGGACATGCTTCATCAGCTTGGATGTTAAGCGGAAAAAAAAAATGAAATGGGAGGGGGAGAAGCTGAGCATTGCATTATATATGCTGTGTTAAACAGAAGAAAATGGTTACTCTGCAATACTCTGTTTTAACACTTTTAGATTTGAGAGAGCAGTTATATGCATACTCAGAAGTAAAGCACCTTTGAGTTTAATGGAAATTAAGGACACAATCCTAACCAACTTTCTAGCACTGGCATAGCTGTGCCAATGGGGCATGTGCTGCATCCTGCAGTTGGGAGGCAGTCATGGAGTCCTCTTCAAGATAATGGAATGTTTGTTCCTTTACCTCAGGGCTGCACTGTCTTTACCCCAGAGCTGTTAAGTTGGTTAGGGTTGCACCCTATGTGTGCAAGATTGATACTTAAAAGTGATACTGAAGTATAAAAGTTTTTGCATTTGCCCTCTGTGTCTCTGGAATAGCACTGTAGCCTGATTGCTCCTCTGGATAATTCCCCCCCCCCATGGCCTGACAAGATGTGTCAGTTTTTGTTAGTTTTTGTCCTGTTTTAAATGTTTTTGTGTATGTGTATTTCAGTTTAATGTTAATGTTTTAATGCTTTTGTTTTGATATTTTCTACTTATTCTTGTGTTACAGCATATTTTTTGTGTTGCTCTGTAAGCCGCTTTGGGCATTTGTTTTTGGCATGGGAAAGGCAGGATATAAATTCTTCAAATGAATAAATAGAGAGGTAGCTGTGGCTGACTGTTGCAGCAAATATGACAGAGTCCTGTGGCATTTACTGTAACTCAAATATGAAAATAACTGAAAAGCATGCAAGGTTTAACAGCAATATGCTGCAGTCAAAGATACACATTCACTTGTTTCAGTCACTAGGTCATGCACTACTAAAGCATAAAGGTCATTCGGCGGCAGCACGTATGGTGTCTAGACTAGTCTGGTAATATGAAAGATCAAGGAATACTCCTGACTTTGAGGCTCTAGGCAAACTTACTTTTTTATTTGCATAATAATGATCTATGTCTTCCAATGGCTCCGACACCATTCCTGGAGGTATGTCTCCATAAATAAAGGGCAGTGGTTTCCCTGCCTCCAAGTCTTTGTTTGGCTTTGGTTTGTTCTCCTCACTGTCGTCATCTTTTTGGTCTTGCTCAGCTTTTTGGTCTTTTTCTTCAGCAATCCGCTGCTCAATTGCTGCAAGGGACTCCCGAGTGAAATAGAAGAAGCAGTCGGGTCCTGGTGGTGCCAGCAGCACTTGTGCCATCTTTTCATTCTGCAAATTTTATTTACTTTTTGACTCTTATGAAAGAATGACCTATGAGAGATAAAAAAAATCAAAGAACAGAAACAAATTGGAAACAATTTGAAAAAAAAACTAACCAACTACAGACATGTCAACCGATCTATTTGCAACAATAGAGCTGAGTGTATGACAATGACAAATGAAATTAGACTTTTAAAGGCCACTGAAAGTCAATGAATGCCTTTAATGAGCTTCTATCAATATCCCAAAGTAGCTGACATTTTTGACAACTGCAATCAGCAGAGTGTACTTGCAGGACTGTGCCTTAGGTACACATACCTGGATACTATATGGGCTAATGTCATTTATATACACAGGAACTAGTGCATGCTACAAAGCAGAACTGCAGGAATGAAGAAGAAGAAAACACTTGCCTGGTTTTGCTTTTCGCTTGTGGCAATCAGAAGAGAACTAAATGGAAAGGCATGTCTAACTCTCAGAGCATGCACAAAAAGACCAATCCTCTTTCACCACAGTGAGAAGTAAGAGGAAGAGATACCTGGCGAACAGGTAGCGAGCCAATTTCAGGTGGGTCACAAAGCACCTAGAGCAGCCATATTGAAAATATGGAAAGATAGGATAACGGAAAGCAGGAGCGCTATGTGGTTGTTTTACCTATGTCAAGGTTGCATATATGTAGGCTTTTTTCCAATTAACTTTGCTCTTGGAAAATGACTGAGAAATAACCCAGCTTATTCTTTGCTTTTCATGTTCATTAGCAAAGACCTTGGAGAAATGTACCATACCAGCCAGGATCCAAGAAGCTGCTTAGGTTTTTATAAAACAAGGGGCTTATGCTTAGCGGATTATCTCTCTCTTGTGAAGAACTGAACTACCTCATGTCGTATGACAAGCTGCTTTTAAAACTTCCCTTGATTCCAAAAGCAATTTACTATGCAGTATCAGGGATGGATTGAGTAGCTACCTTTTGAGAAAACAAACCACTTGAGTTCAAAACCATAGTTTCTTAGACTCCTGTCCCTATTAATATTATTTTTTGAATTCTTATTGAGCAATCTTTACCAACTTTCCAGCACTAACATAGTAGCCAATGTGGCATGTTCTGCATTCTGCAGTAGATTAGTAGTCATAGAGACCTCCTCAAGGTAAAGGAATGTTTGTTCCAGGGCTGGCCTTAAGCCAATGTGACCAATGCCATCACATTGGGCCACGCACTTTGGGGGCCCCACACCAGTGCAGTGAGCATACTGCTTGCTGCTGCAGTCAGGATCCCTTAGGATTGTAGGTCAGTGGGGCAAGCAGAGCAGCTTTACCTTGGGCCCTCTCACCTGCCCCAGTTCTGAAGTGCCCAAAATGGGCCTCCTGGAAGCAATTAGCAGTGACGTCATCCTGTCACCACCAACTATTTCCAGGTGCCGCACTTTGTGTGTGGCACCACAAGTGCTCTTCTTGGTGAGTGGGCGGCCCTATGGGGAGTGTGGGGAGCCTCACAGGAATGCCCCGCATTGGGCCCTGCCACTCCTAGAGCCAGCCCTGGTTTGTTCTCTTACTTTGGAGCTGCACTGCCCTTACCCCAGTGATGGAAAGTTGGCTAGAATTGGGCCCTCTAACTTGGTGACATTTGAATTCCATTTTAAAAATAGCTATGGAAGAGGACCAGTGGAACATATTCATTTAGATAATGGAGAAGAAATAAAGGCAGAAAACTGAAACAGCACAATTCAACTGGCTTTTAATGGCAGCAATTTCAGGGAGCAGCACAGTCATGATTTGAGCTCAGTTTGTACGTAAGACAAAATCACACTGTACGTGGCAGCGTTTTGTGGAAAACTATGCCCAGTAAATGCTATTACGCTGGCTCTCTGCATTATGGACATCAGAATTATAGACAGCTGCCTCTGCACCTTTGCACAGGGGTAATACGTCTTCCGTGGTGCTTTTGCACAGGACCAGCACATGCCGACTGTTTCTATCTGTATACTGTACATTCTGACTTCTGTAGAGACCTCCAGAATGTATGTAGGGGACTTATTGTGCAGATTTGTCTTTCTGTTAATTGAACTTCATCCGACTTGAAACCCCTTCTCTGCAGCAATCCAGTATGAAAAATGAGCATATAAAAATAACAAAGAAATAAATTTTCCTCTAGCCTATACAAAACATTCCTAAAAGTCTCTCTCATCAAAATACATCATATTCTATTCTATGATATAATATATATCATAGTAAGGTAAAGGTAAAGGTTTCCCCACGACCGAATGGTCTAGTCGTGACCGACTGTAGGGGGCGGTGCTCATCTCCGTTTCAAAGCCTGTGAGCCGGCGTTTTTGTCCGATCATGGTGGCCAGCATGATTCTACGCCATAGCGCACGGAACGCCGTTACCTTCCCACCAAAGTGGTTCCTATTTATCTACTTGCATTTTAGGTGCTTTCGAACTGCTAGGTTGGCAGGAGCTGGGACAAGCAACGGGAGCTCACTCCGTCACGCAGTCTCGAACTCCCAACCTTGCGGTCGAAAGCCCAGCGACAGCGGATTAACTCGCTGCGCCACCACGTCCCTAAATATATATCATACTCTAACCCTAATACTGGGAATATACTTTACATTGGAATGAAATCCAGAGCTCATATCCTAACTCCCTACATGGAAATTCCTTCCTCCTTTCCAATTCCTGGGGCACCTGAAAATTGACTCATGAGGGCTGGTCTTTTTCTTCTGCACCTCTTTTTCAACTGTGAGCCCTGGGGACTGTTTTTGATTTATTTTGCTGTGTAAACTGCTTTGTGAACTACTTTTTGTTGAAAAGTGGTATATATATATTCTTAATAATAATAGTAATAATAATATGAGGGAAAGCCAACGTTTGTACAGGGATCCTAATTACATAGCTATGCAGTTCAACAGGAAAAGGACAAGGGAGGCAAGGTGACAGGTGCAACAAAATGGATATATTGTAGTGATTTAACAATAAAAGGGTGAACCAAAATAAACCAGTGCCTTGCTAAGCTTGCCTACAAGTAGTCAGACTGCCCTGTTATCCGCTGGAGTTCTGTACCAGACCCCTCCCCACCCCTGGTGGATACTTGAAAATGTGGATGCCCTTTTAGAAATAGAGGAACATCAAAGGTTTTGCTACAACAAGGTTAAGGGCGACGCAATCCTATAGACCGCGCAGCGTCGGTGCAACGGGGTTGCACTTAGCACTGATGTGGGGGCGCCAATCTGCACCCCCCGTGTCAGCGCTCAAGCAACAGGACCAGCGCTGCAGGCAGTGCCGGCCCTGCTGCACCCACGCTGAGCCTCTCTTGCGCCGACCAAAGCTGGTCGGCGCGAGAGAGGCTCCATGCCGAGGAGGCACGGGGATGGGAGGGAGGGAGGGAGGCAGGGAGCAGGACTTGGGTGGGACGTGGGCGGGCTTGGGAGGTGGCCATACAACCACATCCTAAGCCTGGCCGTGAGGTCCCAATTCTTTAGCAGGTGCAGATCCGAGGAGCACATAGGGGAGGCTGGAGCTCCCTTGCCATGGGGAGGCTCCAGCCCAGAGGCAGATCTAAGGGAGGGCAAAGCTCTAAGTGTTGCAAGAAGCCTTACCTTGCAGTGGAAATCACTCCTCTCCTGCACCGTTTTAGCCAATCCTCACAGGGAACAGCAACATCTTGGCGTTGCTTACTGGCTACAGCAGCAAGGGAGAGGAGGGATTTACATGACAGGGTAAGGCTTCTTGCAAAACTTAGAGCTTTGCCATCCCTGTAGAAACGCCTCTGATTTTGTGTGAGCACAGAGCTTAGCACTGCTAAACTCCCTTGTAGCCTGCAATTCACTGTATCGATCTGTGTGGAAGTTGATTTTCCCTGTGTTTGGAGCTGTGTTTGGAGTTCTCTAGAAAAGTGTAAAGGGAAGATGTACACATCGTTGTTCTTTGTGGGTGTCATGAAATTGTGGTTTCATGTGAACCTGGTTAGTTGGGACAGAACTACTCAAGTGTAAATGGCTCAGGTGGGGGTGATTGGTTCATTGATATAAAGTTAAAAGCCTCAGGGAACAGAACCTTTTGGTTGCTCTCGGGGAAGGTTAGTCTCACTATGTGCTGTGGAAGCCGGTTGTAGTCAGTCAGTAAGGTAAAAATCCTATAGGATTTTTTTTTGTTTTTGTCCTTTGAGTTCCTCTCCCTTAAGTTATAAACAAAGGGGTTGATTATTGTCATTTTAATATTCAGGTTTTATGGTACAGAGCCTCTGTAGTTTTATTTATAACTCTTAACATATGTCAATAAAATTGGGTTTTTTACTTTTGTTATTTGGCTTTCTTTTAAGAGGGGTTTTTGCCCAGGAGCTCCCTTTGTTGTGTTGAGCCTGGGCTGGTGGCAGCGGCAGCTACACCTGGGGAGGGGAGTTACACCCCCCCATCAGTGGGTTAACTAGGTTTCCTCCCACAAGGTTTGTTGCTTTTATTGCTGGAATCTTAAATGATGTGGGTACTACTTTAAAGCAACATTATTTGTCATAGTGAAGCACGAGATTTCTCCTGTCTCTCTTGAGAAGCAAGAAAGTTCTTGTGAATATGAGACATATTCTGTGACCATTCTATAGTAGGTCTACTAAAATGACATGCAGCATCCTGTTGGTCTGAATGGCATCAAATGAAGCTTGAACTTGGGATACTGTGGACTAGTAACTTGCAAAGTGGATCACTATATGATGTAAATCTAAGTAGGAATCATAGTTCAGTATGATGATTTCTGTGAATTAAGCTGTTGTTAAAGGCTGGTTTCCCCTCCTGCCAACTCTAAAGTTTGCACAGCGTTGATTACCCTGAGCAGTTATTTACAGGTGATAATTATTATTAATTGGACATGATCCAGTGTAATTTAAGTGCTTTTACATTGCATTGATTTTGAGTAGTCAAACGTGTGCTTAACTCTCCCTCCAGTTGAAATCCCTAAGACATAAAGACTGATCTAAACTGTTTACTCAGAAGTCAGCCCCATTATTTTCAGTTGGATCTTCCAAAAAGACAGGCTTATACTTGCAGACTTATGCATATATTGCTGAATGGCTTACTCTTTAGAAAGTGTTTAGAATTGCAGACTTGAGAACTATTGGCTGAATTCTGTCCATAATTATAAAGATTATCCTATTTTCCTGTGTCATTGCATTCCTCCAAATCACTGACAGTAGGATGGGTTTAGAAGACCTTGTGTACATTCTGAGACCTCTTTAGAGTATGGTCGGGCACATGCAGCCCAAAAGGATTAGATTGGGAAGAGCTGACTTCCCCCTTCTCAGGCTAGGCCTTCTTAACATGCTCTGAGAGTGATCTGGAATAGTTTGGGAATTGTTGGGTCTGCTTAAAGTTGTCTGATGCCCTCTTAACATGCTCTGAGAGTGATCTGGAATAGTTTGGGAAATGTTGGGTCTGCTTGATGACCTCACTTTCTGCCATGACCTCACTTCCAGCTTATGTCACTTCTGGTGGGCGGACCCCGACAAGTGCCAATCAAAAGTGAGTTCCTGTTCCTAAAACATTTGAATGACACCACTGGCCGTGACCATTCTGATAAGGCTCTGCTAGCCGGAATCAGTTCTCTATCTATTGTGAGAATTAGCAATACTGGATAGAGAAAGTTACACGGGGGCAATTCAGTGAGAACAAAGAGCAAAGAATGAGAAACAAGTTACATACGTCAGCAACTTTAAACAAGAGACTTTAGACAAAAGTCTTAAGATGGCTGCACTTTGGTTCGACGGCAACAGGTGGATAGGTTTTTTTTTTTGTCTACCCCAGACTATTGGGCCAGATGGTTCCTTTTCTTGATCTCATTGATATCTTGGTCACTTTCTTTGGCAGGTAGTGCGGGTTCAAAGGCAGGAACAAGCCTCTTCATTGTGCAAGAGCTACAGATCTCAAGTTTCTATCTTTCCTGCTTGTAAATATGTTAATAAAGTGGCCCATTCTCCCAACTTGGTGTCTTGAGTGCTCTTGGGGTGGTGTACAAACAAATAGTAAATGGGCTTGTTTCTGCCTCCTGATAATAGAGGAGTTTTAAGCAATTAGTGGAGTGCTCCCTCCAGTGGCTGAACTTATTGTAGGTGTACCTGGCAGATACCCACGGCATAGAATATACCAAAATATTGTCCCAAAGCAGTAACTGGGCCCTGTGTGATCCCATTGGGATGCTTTAACCAGTTGATCTGACAAATACTGCACATGGCTCATTTCAACAGGCAGCTGGTCTTTTCATATCTCAAAGGGTACACTTAGTTTACATAAAGGGGACAGTGAGCAGGTACTCAACAATAAAGGGTAAATGTTGACATGTTCCATCACTGTGTTTATGTTGCAGCAGGTGATACTGGTGTGAGTCCCTTGATATAAAATGTAAAAGGATGGATGCAAATACAGAAGGCTAATTCAAGTAACAGTGCAATTCAGGGTCTATACTAATAATAAATGCTTCAAAGGCTTTACCACATAAGTTGCAATCAGCAGTTCCACTATAGCAAGGCCAAACGCTGAACTCAGTTGAAAGCAGTGTACATACACAAAAGCCCTCAGCAAATTTTACTTTGACGGCAATCATAAGTGTGCTTGCACACTGAATAGGAAGTCTACTTGAATGCATTAGTGGATTTTCAAAAGGGGTGCTTCACTTGGGTTACATATGTGTCCATCAAAATTCTACATACTCTTCTGATCTTTTTTCTAAGTTACATGTGCAATACTGCAAATATATACTAAGATTTTAGCTCAATCGTTTCTTTTAGCTGCATTCTATTTTAATTCTAGGGCCTAAGGTTTAAACTCCCCTGGGTCTGGGTTCACCTCTTTGAGATCTCGATTTTTTTCTCACTCTCTTTTCCCTTTTAACCTTTTTTCCCAATTAAATGCTAAGGCTAGATTGCAGTCTCTGAAAATCTGTTGCCCAGCAACAGATAAGCAGATCTAGCAGGCACTTTCTTTTCTTAAAGGTGCAATTGTCCCTTCAAAATATGGTTCCCTCTTTACTTCAGCTGCAACTAACTTTGTTTCCTGGAAAATCAATTTTGGTGGAGCTCTCATAACATGGTGCTTATGGTACAATGTTTTCCTTCTTGCTTTATTATACATCTTTAATTGATTTTTGAATGCTCTGCAAGCTCTCATTTTTGGGTGGGGAAGATTGGGATAAGTTTTGTTTTTACAAACGAATGGCAGTTTTGAATAATCGAAAGCAAAGTCATTGTTTGAAGCCTTCCTGTGGCCTGCACTGTATTTGCTTCTATGAAAGGCAAATATAATAAGAGAGTGCTAAACCAAGTGGACAACAAAAGTATTAGATTATTCTAAACACTTTGTTTAGGATTCAATATTCTTTGGTACTGCTCCCCCTCCACAACCTGGGCATTGAGTTAGAACACTTTACAGCAATGGTTCCCAAACTGTGTGCTGCAGCGCCTGAGGGTGCCATGGCAAATTCACAGGAGGGCTGCAGATGTCCCTGGCGGCCCCTTCTTCTTGGTTCTCTTGTGCACGGCCATTTTGGATAGTGAGAATCACATGAAATTTTGCACAATCCAAGATGGCAGCGCCTAGGAGAATCAGAAAAAGAGGCCGCCACAAAAGAAGGGTGTTGTGGCCACTGTAAGTTTAGGAACTGCTGCTGTGCGCTATAAGACATTGTTAAGTAACACAGCACTCTGCCTTCTGACGTTTATCTCTATGGAAGGTTAGGCTTATGCAGTTGTTCACATTCTCTACCAGTATTAAGAGTGGATTTGTATTTCTTCTGTTACCCTGGCAGCATAAGAGCCACAACAGTAATGCAAATACTCTCCAGCCACCTTGGAGGAGCACTGTAGACTCCCCCTTTTCATGTTACCAGGAGCACTTAGCTAGTGGGTCAATGAGAGAACCCACTCAACGCAAGGGAACAGTGAAAAGTGGTAACATTTACAATTCTGTTCAGGAATACAAAACACCTCCCAAAGATTCACTGAAATATGAAGAAGCAACGGCAAAGACTAGAGCAATGTCTGTCCTGATTTCTTCCAGAACTTTCATGATGCATCAGGAAAGAGTTAACTCTCCTTGTGCACCACAGTCCCAATTCTGAGAGTCAGCTCCCCTGAGCTGCTATTGAGCATGCAAGTCTGAGAACTGTTCTCAGGTGTAATCCTGGGGATGAGGTATTCAAAGAAGTCCATTGTCCTTCGCTTTCACAGGAAATTCACAGTTACTTGAAGCAAAGCTGTCATATAGGAGCTACCATAAGCTCCTTTGGGACCCCTTCTTAACTTTTAAACTTTATGCTGTTTATGTTGTTTTACTGTTGTCGTTTTTGTTATATTGTTTTAATGGATTTAATTGTTTTTAACTTTAATATGTGATTTTAATGGGTTTTTTATGTTCTCTGTACATCACTTCGAGTTTTAGAAAAGCAGTATAATACTCTAAATACAAAAATATAGGCATACTTTACATATTGTATATGCATTCTCATAGTCATACAGAGGAAGAAAAACATGCACCAATTTAATATTACGCAATGCTCATGAAAAATCTAAATAAAGCACTTGTAATTTTTAAAGAAGAAAACTATCATTCCTTTTGTCAAAGGCCAACTTTCAAATGAGGCATCCTGTCTAGAGGGCAACCATGACACAACTTGTCTAGAAGCAGAGCAAATCCCCATCAACGAACTTCAAAAACAACCAGTCTTAATAAAGCCTTAAATTGAAGTTTGGGGTTTTTTTTTGGTGATGGTGGTGATTGTTAGCTGCCAAACAGATGTTTGTAATCTTGTCTGTACCTTTAGATGGCAGTCAGACACCATAAAATAAGTACTACCACAGTGGTGAATTTGTAGGAAATCTCAGACTTGTAGGAACCGAGGTATTGCTTACACTGTAGTTTTGAGAAAGGTGGTTGTGTGGAGCATGAAGATCAATTATTGCTGAAAAATATGCATATATTTACTAACACAAGAATTGTATTGCTACACTAACCAAAATATTGTGGAGTTGTCTGAGAGGTCAGAAAGGATGGCTGGGGAAGGAGGCCCCAGAGAGGAGGGGAGGAGAGGAAAATCGGCCGAGAGAACTGTGAGGAACATCCAAGGCTGTTAAACAAAGGGTCTTCGGATTAGCTGTTACATGTGGGGAAAAGGAGGGGTTATTGCGCTTAGTGTGGGAAGGGGGGGGGAACCAAGCGACACACTAGGGAATAAAAATAAAAGTGCTGCTCACTGGTATGTGGGTGTGTGATCTCTCCAGCCTAACGTTTGGAGGGTACTTTGGGAGATGCACCCAATTTGCAAATTGTTTTTTTGAATAAAGCTTTCTTCATTTATCACCAACCCCAGTTGTGTTTGTGACTGCATTTTGCACAGCTGTAGTTTTTGACGAAGGTGGAAAGTATTTCCTTGTGGACAAATTATGCCCACACTCTCCATGCTATGCGCTATGTGCAGCTACTGGTTTTGCCATATAAAAAACCTGTGCTATGTGAGAAAACTGATCAAGTGGTAACGATGGTTGTCATGGATCTAATTTTGGTAAAGAAAAGGCTAGTCATGCCATGCCGGCTTCAAATCGAGTTTAGAACTAGAATTATAGGCCTTGATGAAGATGTAGCTAAACTACAGTCACAAACTATAGAAGAGAAGGTAAGAGTCACACGGTGGAGATGAGGAACAAGCACACGGCATGCCCCTGACCTCCAAACCACATTTTGGTGATTAGGAGCATTATGTAATATTCCTTTAGGTCAGGAAATGATAGCAGAGACAAGGTGATTCTCAAACAACTGCTTTTGTTCAGCGGAGGTGCAACAACCAACTAACCAACCAACAGTAACAGGCCTCAACCAGGCCTCAACTGAGTCAATGAGCAGGTTCCAGGCATGTGACTTCAATCTCTGAAGTCTTCTGAGGGATTGGACTTCACCGACCAGTAATTTATACTACACATTACACCTGAACTATTTTCTAATTACTTAAAAGATTTCTTTAAAAAATCATTTTATTAAGCAATTTTCATTCTGTCTTTCCATTTTGAAGCAAGTCCTGGCTTCTGAAATCATATGATTAAGACACAACATCATAAACACAGCACAGTTAATAAAAAGAGAAGAGTCAGGTCACAAATCAAAGCTAAATGCCTGTCTAAGAATCCTATGGGCTGTGAGCGCCACCAGCACTGGGTGCCATAAAAGCGCCATGAAGAGGAGACTTCGCGTATTAAAAAAAATCTGTGGGTAATTAAACTCATGGATTTCCCCCACACCCTACCCTTGACACCAGCAGAGCTGTGCTGAGGTCTGCCAAGGCTGTGTGGCTTGCATGTGGCTTTGGCAGCTTTGGCTGAGAATGGGGATTGTCCTCCCACCCACCCCTCCGGACACCAGCAGAGGAGAACTCCATCATGTCCAGAGGGCAGGGTGGGGGGGGAATATCCCCCATTTTCAGCCCCACCAAACCGTTTTGGCGTGGCTGAGAATCTCCCAGCTGCATGGAAGCATGCAGCTGCATGGAATCTCCCAGCTGCATGGGTTCACTGGGAGTAATAGGTGATTTTCCTCCCACCCCATCCTCCGAACACAACGAAGCACAGCTGAGAATGGTGGCTGAAAATGGGAGATATGAACCCCCCCCCACTCCACCTTTCACCTGAGACAGCTGGACAGCTGTTGTTATCTTCAAAGGCTTCACGTTGAACATACTCTGGCTCAACATGGGTCTGGGGAACCCACACTGAGTCAAATCTGCCGCTGTAAAATCCACAGATAATTAGGCTCAACCTGTCCTATAAATTAGTCTTGGTTATGGTTCTAATATTTTGCTTGTGTTTAACAATGAGGACCTAACATATATTGGTAATTAATTGATTCTACAGGAAATATTTTGCCTCCCGGCACATATAAGGTACATATAATCACTTAATTGTTGTGCCTTTTTACGCACAGAAGTCAAACTTATTCTTTAGTTGTACAGAGAACATAGTTTTGAAGTTACACGGCCATTTCTACTTGCAGGGATTTCCAGTTATTCTTCTGAATTTTGACAGATGCTGCCAGAGGGAAAAAGAGCCAGACATTTTGCTAAATGTTGCTTCTCTACTGTTTTATACAAACAGTGCTTAAGTGTGAACCTCAGGCTTATAATGAACTTCTTGATTCATTGAAGCGCAATGGCTAATAATTAGTGCAGATTCCTCAGAGCTATTAATGAAATTGGATAATGAAATTCTACAAAGCTGCAATTACCCCCAATTAATGATGTATTCCACTGGATGATATATAATAAAGTAGCATATTTATTTGGCAAACAACATCAGCTAAACAAGTTGTTATAGTTCATAAAAATTATTTGAAGTGGGAGAAAAATCCCTTTAGCATATTCCTAAAAGTGTAGTCATCTGTATAGAACAATGCCAAAGACCCATACAGAGAGATTTCAAATTTACATTTAGGTGAAAATTTATTTTATCTTTAAAATAAATTTGCATTTTAATTTCGGCTAAAGTTTCTCAGAACCTGTTTTCAGTGGACTCAATCATTGATTAGGTCAGTCATACAAGAGACTGGACATTTGTGGAATGCTTTCCAGGACCAAAACATAGTGGGAAGGAGATATTTTACTGGACTTACAGGTAGATCCAGAGGAGTTGCAAGTCTATTATTACAAAGGAAATACTGAGGCTTAATTGTAGGTCACAGCTGTGAACACTTCAGCAAACGTATTTCCCTGCATGTGTAAGAAGTGTCCAGATGTTATGTGATATGCTGAAGCCAATGAGAAAATAAGCAATATTCTCAACAGTGTGGTAGACACTGTTTTTACTGGAGACTTTAGGGTTGTGGTTCCCAAATTGTGTGCCACAATGCTGGAGGGCATCGCAGTGAACTCACAGGGGTGTTGCAGGATGTTCCTAGAGACCTCTTCTTCCTAGGTCTTCCAGGCACTGCCATCTTGAATCCTGCAAGGATCACAGAAAATCTCATACAATCCAAGATGGTGGTATCCATCTTCCTGGTTCTCCTGCGCACCACCATCTTGGATCACACGAAATACACAATTTTCTCAAGATCTCAAAAGAATTGTGCAAAATCTCACGCGATCCAAGATGGTGATACCCAGGACAGCTGGGAAGAATAGGCTGCTGTGAAAGAAGGGCACTGTGGCCTCGTCAAGTTCGGGAACCGCTGCCCTAGGGGTTTAAAACACAGAGAGAAGTGTTCTGCCTAATCTGTGACATTCTCTCGCAAGAACGACAAGTACCAGCATTTTTGCTAAAAAATTTCCTGTTCAAAGACAGAAGAAGTCAACAAGTTGTGCCAACAAGGATCACAGGTACAGAGTCAAACAGAGTCTCAATAACAGGCAACTCGCGATAACACAGGCAATGACTGACAGCAGATCTCCAGGGCTTCAGACAGGGGACTTTTCCCAGCACTCCCTAGAGACACCAGGGACCAAAACTGGGACTTTCTGCATGTGCTTTTCTTTGGCTCAGCCATGGTCCTCTAGGGCGGGAGGGACAAGGAATATCAGGGACATGGGGCAGATTTTCAGATCCCAGAACAAATGTGAGGATGCTGCAATCCTATACCTCAGTGGTTCCCAAAATGTGGGTTGGGACCCACCAGTGAGTCACAAGCCGATTTCAGGCGAGTCACAAAGCACCCAGAACAGCCATATTGAAAATATAGGAACGAGATGCTGGAACGGGGGAGGGCTGTTTGGTGGTTTTGCTGTGTCAAGGTTGTAAATAGGCCTTTTTTCTTTCTGATTCACTTTGCTACTGGAAAATGGCTGAGAAATAACCCAACTTACTACTGCATTCTTGGGAAAGCAGCAGTTTTTGGCATCAAATGACAACACTTGTGGCCATGACATCACTTCCAGTGGGTCCTAGAAGACTATCATTCTAAGAAGTGGGTCCTGGTGCTAAAAAGTTTGAGAACCACTTTTATACATGAATACCTGGGAGCAGATCCTATTGAATTCAATAGGGATTACTTCTGAGAAGACTGAGTAGCCCCTGTTAACTGGTCAAGAGGCACTTTTTCAAGTGGTGTTCCTCTTATATTTAGCAGGGGAGTGTAATTTTCCCTATTCACTCCTGTGCAGTGTCTTTGCTAGTGGCTGTTGCTGGTGGTATTCTGCATTATTATTATTTTTTTAGACTGTGAGCCCATTGGGAAAGGAACCATTTAACTTTATTATTACTATTTGCCTGTAAACCACTTTATGGACTTTGTGTTGAAAAGCGGTATATAAATACTGTTGATTAGTAGGATGGGATGAGTTAAGGCAGTGCTTCCGCAACTCCTACAAGGGAGTTGGGAACACTAAGTGTATGCAGCAGTGGGGCTATGGCAGCAACACAATCTCCAGGGTTGTGCTGCTGCTGGGGAGTGGGAAATCTTATCTCTGCGATACCAACTTCTTCGAGGTGGGTGGGAGGATGCAGGGAGCCTTGCAGATGCGTCCGCATGGCTCCCCAAGCCCTAGGAACAATAAAAACAATTGAAAACCACTTCTGGTTTTCAATCATGAAACAAGAAGTGATTTCTGGTCTTTTTTCTTTTTCTTTTCCTGAGGCTTGGAAAGCCCTTCAGAGGCATCTGAAGGCTCTCTGCACCCCCAGAGGCTGGCATTGGCAGAGATAAAATAAAAAGAACGTCCCCCTGGCAGCAGAGCGATAGCTGCCTCCCCCTCCCTAAGGACCAGACATATGTTTCCCTCGCTGGTGGGTCGCAATATACCAGTTTGGGAACCACTGAGCTAGAGCTCAGATTTCCACAGTGCCTATCACAACATATGCCAGTGCAAAAAGTGAAACCATAAGTGAAGTTGGGGAACAAATAGCTGTCACTTTTGATTAGCAAAAACATATATATAACAAAATATTTGTACCTTTTTTTTCCTCCCATAAGTTGTTTGTGTAAAGACATAAGGTTCTCCCACAAACAGCAGACAATTGCCACAGACAAATTATCTTTGAATCCTGGCCATTTTAAATCTTTTTAACAGTGTTCTGTAGATGATTAATAATGAAACCTTCATGCAGTCCAAACACATAAATCTGCTAGAAAAAAAGAAAAAGAATATCCATTTCTCTTATCCAACCTCACAAATCTTTGCATACAGACGGAGGCCACAATATATTTTATTCAACAACAATTTCATTTAAAAATATTTGCTTCTCAATCAATAATTTAAAGCAATACAATGTGGTTTTCTCCAAGATGCATCACATAGGTCCAAGATTTGCAGAGATGAACAAGGTACAATAGTTCTGAATTACTAGGGCCAGACATTTTGGATATAAGGTTGGATGACTGGGAAAAGATTGGGATAACTAATGTAAAACTGACAAAAGCAACTAACCTAAAAGAGAATCTCTGTAAGATGTTTTATAGATGGTATCTAGCCCCAGACAGACTAGCCAAAATGTATCCAGGGTGTTTGAATAACTGTTGGAAATGTAAAGACAAAGAGGGGAACTTCTATCAGATGTGGTGGACGTGTGCAAAAGCGGGGAAATTTTGGAAGATGGTACAAAATATTCTGCGGGGAATTTTAGATTCTGACAAAATATTTTAGACCAGAATTATTTCTGTTAAATATGATGAGCAGTATACAAGATAAGGGGATGGAGTATATTATAACACATGTTAATACTGCAGCAAGATTATTGTATGCTCCAAACTGGAAAAATGAAGAGATTCCTAATGTAGATAAGTTAATAAAGAAAATATATATATTATTGAGATGGATGTATTGACTGAAAGACTGAAGGATGGAGATGTAACGAAGATACATGAATATTGGAGATCTTTTTTATAATTGGATAGATACAAAATGGAAAATTTAAGAAGAGTTATAAAGAGACATATACCCAGGTAGTAGATATTGTATAAAAGAGACCGAAGATTTAGAAATATAAAGTTTTGTATGCATAGCTGTTTGAAAATTTGAGGTTATTGTATACAAACAGTGACGAATAAGAGGATGATGTAATAGCCGCAATCAATGTGTACCTTGTGTGTGTACCTATGTATCCCTTACCTTATGTTTATTTCCCTTTTTTCCTATACCCATATCTGTAATTTTATATATATATCTGCAGAGTCACCTTTGAAGAACATTTTAAAAAGCAAAATTCAGTAAGAAAAAACTACTGTGTACTGCAAAATCGTATCGGGCAGTCTTCTGCACTCCAGAAAGCTATTCTGGGGCAAGCCAGGGCCAAGGGAGGGGGTTATGCAAGCGCAGAAGACTGCAGACACAGAAGAAGTAGTTGGCAATTTAGGTAGGTAAGGCAGGAGGGTCTGGCAGAGTGGAAGAGTTGCTGCCTCTGAAGTCTGAAGACGGCATCTGGGACGGCAGTTCAAGTCAGCTGGAAGTAACTGAACTGCCGATAAACGCAGCTGACAGAAGAGTCTCTCCAGCTGGTGAGAGAAGCAGAGATGACGACCCTTCCAGTGTGAGTGGAGGAGTGCCTGTCAAGCCATGTGTGGGAGTGTGAGCAGCCAGACTGATGCTGGACTATGAAGGAGACCACCTGGACTGTAGCAGAAGGTAGAACTTGTGATTGTAACAACCCCTATACAGGGTTGAGAAAAGCTTGCCCATGTAAACCACCTTGATTAAAGTCAGAGGAGAAATCCAATGACCAGAAAGGCAGTATATAAATACTGGTATTATTTTTATTTTTTTATTATTACTATTACTATTACTATTCAGGTGGAGTGGTGGTGCTTGTAGAAGTGGACCCTACAACAGATGGTACTTGCACACACACATAGTCAAAAAGCCCTACACTAAAGCCATACCCTGAGCAACATATCCTGGACAAGAAAAAACCCCCTAAATAAATATTGAACAGAAGTATAGTTAAACAGAAGGCAATAATGCAGACAGGAAATGTCCCAAATGTTTTGGGTCTACTGGGTGTTTTTTTTTATCATTCTATTTATTAGTGAACCAGCAGATAACTCCAGTCCTGTAAAGGCAACACAGGGACCACATAATGAACCACCAAACGTATTACTCCCCTAGGAATATATGGAGACACTCTGTTCTTCAAATACCTGTTCAGCCCCGTATGCACAATCTTAACAGAAGTATAAGGCACATTCATCACACTTTTGGTTATTAGTGGCATTCTTCCTTAATGTACTGCTTCCCTATTCATGTGCTGTACTTCATGTGGCTCCCTTGCCTGGGCAACTCCCAATAAAAAAAATTGCTTGGAATATTTAAAAAAGTTGCTTAGGATATAAATTGGGCCACTTTATTGAAAAGCTAATCCCATACTAGAGCAACCCTGCAGTAGGCCCAGCCTCACAAATCCTCTTCCCTCTAGAACCGTCATCTAACCCAAGAGTTCCCAGTTTGCAGCACTGTGACCCACCGATGCTGGAGACCTCTGCCAAACTGGTAACCCACTCTGCAGGCCTCTGCAGGCTTCAGAATGGCCTTCAGAAGCCTCCGTAAACCACTTCCAGCGTCTGCCTGTGGAGAGGGTTGCCAGGGGCTGTGGGGGAAGGCCTCCAGCGGCTCCAGTAAGTAATGCTTACTCCAGCTGAAGTGAAGAGACAACAAGCCAGTTAATGAGTGGGGAAGCCCTGGCCCTCGAAAACAGAGCACACTGTTGGATGCCAGTGTGTTGGGTGCCAGAATCTTCCCGCCCTTGCTGGGGCCAAGCATATGATGCCATATTATGCCGGGGCCAAGCAAGGAACACGCATACACCCTGCACAACATGGCAGCAGAAGGGCAACAGCCTGTGGATCTCCTGTACATGTGGAGACATGCATCACTTTTGCATATAGCTAACACTGCTGTAGTTGTGGTGCACATTGCTATCATGAAAGGAGTACATCTTCTGTCTCATAACTGTCTGTGAAATCATTTAAGGAGACATTTATGAAACAGTTCACAACACAATTGAAGTCAAATTGTTGCCAACCAAAATATTATTTGCTTTTTGAAAAGCTGATATAAATGCATCTTTGACCTTAACTCCGTTTTTTTAAGATGCTTTTGACAGGAACTCCAGATAAAGATGCCATATTAAAAATCTAGAAAGTGAGTCACTACAGTGTAAAACAATTACGTGCTTGGCATTAAACACTACTCTTTTTACAGCTCTGCTTGATTAAACAAGACAGGTTATTATGTCAGGTGCGCTGTTCAAACTTATGCTCAATCATGATGCTTACTGGGTGGCTTAAGGACTATGGGCGCAATCCTAACCAACTTTCCAGCACTGACACAGCAGCGCCAAAGGAGCATGTCCTGAATTCTGCAGTGAAGTGGTCGTCACAGAGGCCTCCTCAAGGTAAGGAAATGTTTGTTCCCTTACCTTGGAGCGATATTGCTCTTACACCGGTATTAGAGAGTTGGTTAGGATTGTGCCCAAAACTGCACCAGAGTTGGAAGATTCAAAATGGGATCTCCCGGTGTTCCAGTTTTTTGTTACTTTTTAATGACATATAGCTATTAGGGGCTTTCTGGAACAGTGGTACTGGAAGAGGAGCCCGCATCATCTCTCCCCCACATTTTTCTCAACCCCCCCCCCAAAAAAAACACTCCTCTCAAGCTGCTGATTACCCATTGGGAACGACTTCTCTTGTGTCATACAAACTGATGGCACTCTGCAGTTTGGAAGACCCCGTTTTGGATATCTCACTTGATGCGCAGTTTGATCCAGGCGGCCTACAGAAAGGTAAGCAAGCAAAGAGTTTACTTATGTCTCCAGTGAAGGCATTCAGGATTTGCCGAATATGCTTCACCATGCATAAATACTGACAAGCAAGGCTTTTAGTCTTGAAAACAAATGGAGATTGAGATTGCTTTTGCAGATTTTTTTTTTTCATATCTCTGTAAGACTGCTTCAAAGCAAACACTGGGTCATTAGAAAATAAAACAAAAAGGCATAACAATGATACCTTTATTCAACTAATAAAGGTAGTGACATTTTAGTCACTTAACGGGGCTTTTGAATAGTTGACATTTATGGCAAGGGGGTCTGGAATGAAACCCTGCAGATATAGGGGTATGCGTGTATTTATGTCGTGGCTGAGGCACATTTTATGAGTTATATAAAACACTATAATTAAATATAGAACCGCAGAACTGAGAAATTTGATATAAGATTTGTCCATGATTCATCTAGCCCAGTCTGTCTCTGGCCATACTGAATTCTTCAGAAAGTTAAAACAACAACAACAACAACAACTCTGGAGTCATTGTGGAGTAAACTGTGTAACAGCACAATCCTATGCCTGTCTGTTCAGAAGCAAGTCCCACTATGTTTAATATGACTTCCTCCCAGGGAAGTATGTATAGGATTGCAATCTAAATAATGTTTAATATTAAACATAGTGATTTGGTATTTATATAACTTATATCTTAGCTTATACACGGGCAGCCCTATTCTAATCCACATTGAAACAGGGAGGCCAGCTGGCCTGCCTCGTATCCAGCCAGGATTGGGAGCTGCAGCATAACTCAGGGTAAGGGGAAATAATTACCTGTACTCCCTATCACGATGCAGCCATCCCAATAAGGTTCCTCGGATCTGCACCAATGAAATCACTGACACAACTCCAAGGGACGCACTGAGCAGGCTGGGGTCAGAGGTTTGGATCCAGCCTATCTTGAGGGGTCCAGTCCCAGTCTCCTCCCCAGGCCGGTCCACCTTGGGTATGCTGGCCCAAAGAGCATTTAGGATTGTGCTGTAATTCACACATCTCAAATTTTACCAGACTTGAGTATTTCAGTTTTTATGCAGGCTATACAGGAAATCTGTAGGAATCCCTGCATCTAGCATGATAATTTGTGTGTTCTGTAATAAATGAGTAGGTGAAGGGCTACGCAAACGATGATTATTAAATCAACAAAAGTCCATTATTGGCTCTCTGGAAAACAAAAACAGCAGAATGTGCTGAAAAGAGTATGCAAAACAGTGGCTGTGTCTTTGACTCTGATGTGAAAGAACAAACAGGACACCAACAAAATTTATCTTATATTAGTCATATCATATCTGGCATGAGTAGCATATCAGTAAGACTGCCAAAGAAAGGGTCTGCTATCACACAACACCTTTTAAAAGCATGCATCTCTGTTGTAAAACAAGGAGCTTATCAGGGCCAATTTTGACTGACACAGAATTGGATCCCGGGATCCAATTTGAATGAGCAAGTACTTTGTATTCAAGCTGTTGCTTCCATGCATCCTGCCCACTCATCGCCACACCCATATTGCTGCTTCGCTGGACAAACACTTATTAAGACTGGCTTCTGCGGAGACAGAATGAAAGCAATGTTCTTGATGAAATTGCAGGCATTGATCTGAGGCCAGTAGTGATTTGCCCCGTATCTCCAGTCTGCTTTGTTTTGTGCTTTTCTGTTCTGCTCAATCTGTCTTCATGTTATCTGGGGTGGTGTTTATATTGCAACATTCTCCTTACACCAGATTTTATGCCAAAGAATATAAAAGTAAGATAATCAGGATAGATTATGGAAACTGAATTGTGATTTGGATAATTTGCTAACTATTTAATTGATTGGTTTTTAAAATGTATGTAAATGTACGCACATAAAATGTATGTACTGTAAATATAAATATATTTAGGAGGTAGAGATGACAGAGAGACCTGCCCTACCCCAGTGGTTTCCAAACATTTTAACACCAGGACCCACTTTTTAGAACGTCAGTCTATCAGGACCCACCTGGCTATATGAGATTAAAAAAAGTTTCGTTTTCCCGGCTGCACAATTTTGTTTTTATTATTTTAACTGTGACGGGGAAAGGATCGCCTTCTTGAACATTTATTGAGCTCTATGGAAATTAGATCAGGACATTTATGCTTTTCTGTTCTGTATGCCAACTGTTCCCCTTCACCTGGCCTTTGATAAGAGCTGAGGCACAGTCACCTATGCACAGGTACACACATGTGTGTGGTTCAGTGTCACTTTCCATAGGGCTCAATATGTTTTCCTTGTCAGTTTTATGACCCACCAAAAATCGGGTAATGACCCTTTGGTGGGCCCAATCCGCAATTTGGGAACCAATGTACCACCCCCTTTACTTTTGTATTCTATTAACATAGAAAAATGAGGACGTGGTGGTACAGCAGGTTAAACTGCTGAGTTGCGAACTTGCTGACCAGAAGGTTGGGAGTTCAAGACCATGCAATGGAGTGAGCTCCCATCACTTGTCCCAGCTCCTGCCAACCTAGCAATATGAAAGCACATAAAAATGCGAGTAGATAAATAGGTGCCACTTCGGTGGGAAGGTAATGGCGTTCCATGCGCTTCGGCGTATAGTCCTGCTGGCCACATGACCATGGAAGCTTGTCCTCGGACAAAGGCCGGCTCTTCAGCTTAAAAACGGAGATGAGCACCACCCCCTACAGTCGGTCACGACTAGACCATTCGATCGTGGGGAAACCTTTACCTTTTCCTAACATAGAAAAATATTGTAAACCACCTTGGGCACCTCCCAAGTGGGAGGTGAAAGGCAAGGTATAAATATTGTAAATAAATATTGGCATCCAAGGTGATCAACAATCACTTAAAATTAAATACTATTATATTAACAAGTTAGCAAACAAAACTTAGTAATATTAACGCTTAACTTAGCGCTTTCTTTTGCTTCACATGAATTATCTCACAGCAATCTTTGCAACAACTCTGTAGGGTAAGTACTATCACACCACTACTGTATCCAAGGTCAAAAAAGAGAGAGTTGTCTATGACAACATATCAGGTGACAAAGGATCTTATTTCTTTTACAAGTGATGGTGGAGCTATACTGTGCCATTCCTCCCTTCCCAGTAAGTGTGCCTATCTCACACCTGCTATTTCTATACGCAGGCATAGCATGTGAATAGGGCACATATAATAAAATCCAATGAGCATAGGCCTAAATAGCGCATTAATTTAAAAAACATCTGATAATTGATAATTAAGAGCGCAATCCTAAACTGGAGTATAAAACTAAGCCAGCAAAATTTGGCCAGCAGAAGGGCCACCATAAAGCATTTTTGGACTACTCTCGGAGTCAGGGAGGATGGCTCATGTCTGTGGGCTGGCCTCTCTGACTCCAAGAGTGGTCCAAACATACTTTACCAAACATACCCTTGTGCTGGCCAAACTTTGCTGGCATAGTTTATGCCGGTCTAACTCAGTTTAGGATTGCACCCTTAGTCTCAATCCACATGCACAGGATTTTACGTATGCACAGGGGAGCCAACTGCAATTCAGGACCACGAGTACTGGGGCTCAGCTCAGTGCCAAAGCCACGCCCCTAGCCAGAAAAATAGCACTTTTAAATTAAACACTGATGCACAATGCTGAAATTGTGCTGGCACTGCCCCATAATAAAATGTGTGTGTTCTCTGACCTCATGGAGGACAGTCTGCAGTCGTGGACCAAAGCACGTCAGGCCTTTCTGTCCTCCACGAGCTTCTGGAGTTCGGCCAACTGGATTTCATCACTTCGATGACACTCTCATCCTCTGCCACCCCCTTCTCCTCCTGCCTTCAATCTTTCCCAGCATGAGGGTCTTTTCTAAAGAACCCTCTCTTCTCATGAGGTGGCCAGTATCTGTCCTTCCAAGGATCAATCAGTCTTGACTTCCTGTAGGATTGCCCAATTTGATTTCCTTGCAGTTGTTTTGTAAACTTTAACAATAATGGGGAAAAAAAAACTAAATACAAGCCAAGTAGGGTTATCACATTGCAAACAATGACTAACAGCCTGATCCTGAGCTGCCTGACTCCCAGAGGAGCAGCAGTACCAACATGTCTGCCACTGCAGCCTGTGGGAGCCACAGGAGCCTCCTTGGGGGAAGGGGACATTTGTCCAATAATGGGGCAACTCAAGTCTCCACCAGCTATTTTTGCCAACGGAGACTGGAGCAGCCCTATGTCAGCCCAACCCAGGGGTTTAGGATCCAGCCACCACTGGAAGCCACCACCAACATAAGTTTCTTAGACTATTTTCACACACACTTCAGACCAGCAGCCACCAAACCATGGCACATAAGCCAGATCCAGTGTAACTTGGTCACCCATCTAAGCATGGTGTGACAGAAGCTTTCATTCCATGCCACAGCCCCTCTTTTTGTTGCTGCTGCTCTCAGAAACTCGCACAGGGCAGCCACTTCCTACCAGAAATCCAGGCACAGAGCCTGCTGAGGTGACGGACAGCAGAAGTGTCCCTTTAGTCTTTCCTCTACCCCAGACACAAGCCATTTTTTTTTTCAGTTTAACATTTTCTCCCAGCCCCAACATTGTTGCAGTAAATGCAACACTGTGCTAACATTAAGCACAGGTATGTGATCTGCAGCCTATAATCAAAGGTCTCAGTAGTCATAGCAAATGTACAAGCAGAAGGAAGAAATACAAGCATAAGGCTACAGATCGTACCCAAAGCTGGTGTCAATCATATTCTTCATCACCAAGAAGACTTCATCTGGCATTATAGTGGTTGGCCAGGGACCACAATTGGCCAAAGGCCCTCCAACGCTGCCGAGAGCCTTGTGCTGCCCCCAAGCATGGAGTCACCTCGAAGTCATACTCATTGAAAAATATGAATATTTTTCACATTTTTATACTACCCTTCTTCCATATAAACATCAGAGCACCCAGTGCAAAAACACGTTTACACTTAGAACCAATAGAGGAAAGTGTGTGTGTGTGGGGGGGGGGAAGGAAGATCAGAGCACCCAGTCCATATGAATAAACAGCAATGGAGACAGATGTCTTAATTGTGTGTGTGGGGGGGGAGATCTCCATATAAAACCAATCAAAAACACATTAACACTCAGAACAAAGAGAGGGAAGTGGGGTGGGGGAAAGATTTCCATATAAACATCAGATCTCCACATAAACCCAATCAAAAATCACATTAACACTCAGAACCAGCGTGGGGGTGGGTGAGAAAGAAAGAAAGAAAGAAAGAAAGAAAGAAAGAAAGAAAGAAAGAGCTGCTTACTTTTAGCCTTGAACCTCACAACCCCTCCTATCTTTTGCAGCGTGGCTTCTGCGCTGTTCTGAGCCATGCTGCAAACTGAGCAGGAAGGAGAGGCTGGGGGTGGGACCTTGCATTGTGAGAGCCAATGATGGTAAGAAGGACAAGAAGGGGTGAAGGACTTTGAGGCTAGCCAATAGAAGGACTAAAAGCGGGTGAATGCCTTTGAGGATAGGACAAGAAGTGGGTGAATGACTTTGAGGCTAGCCAATAGAAGGACAAGAAGGAGGTGAATGACTTTGAGGCTAACCAATAGAAACATGGCTCTCAAGAGAATAGTGGTTATCTTAATTTTAAAAATGGGATTTGTAACGTCCCGTATAACAGCAATAGGGATATGATTTTAAAACCTGAAATATGTGATGTCCCTTATAATACGTGCAGGTCAGATGGGAGTGCTAGGGTGCAGATTGGATGGGGGTTCTGGTGCCTGAGGGGGCTGGCTTGAATATGGGTGCTCCGCCCACACAGAAAAAAACCCATGGGTGCTTAAAAACCCAGAGCCCCGCCTACATGGAACCCATGCATATGCATAAATGAACATGTTCACTCAGTCACACATGAGCATCTGGTGGCATTGGGTGGTCAGTGAAGAACAACACACCCTTACTCTCCCTCCACCCACATGTAGGAGAAAAACTGAGGGATAGTTTCATCCAAACTGGGCCATTATCAATTCATTTTCTCTCACTGGAAGGGAGTACGGAAGAATATACTTAAATAATTGCTCAGATTTAAGAAGTGTTTTCCAAGTGCTTTATAAGGTACTCTGAATGGATGTACCTTGCATTGACATCAGTTACAGTATGAACTGCTTTTAACATGCAGTATAGGGAAATCTTGCGATTTCTCCTCTTGAGAGTCCCCTGGACTGCAAGGAAATCAAATTGGTCAATTCTACAGGAAGTCAAGCCTGATTGCTCCCTGGAAGGACAAATACTGAAGCTGAAGCTCAAGTACTTTGGCTACCTCATGAGGATTCTTTAGAGAAGACCCTCATACTGGGAAAGACTGAAGGAAAAAGGAGAAGGGGGCGGCAGAGGATGAGATGGTTAGAGAGTGTCACCGAAGCGATGAACATGAAATTGGGCGAACTCTGGAAGCTAGTGGTGGACAGGGAGGCCTGGCGTGCTGTGGTTCATAGGGTTGAGAAGAGTTGCATCCAACTTAGCGACTGAACAACAACATATGGAAATCAATGCATTAACCATTCCCAACACTCAGAGCCCAATCCCCCTGTCTACCCAGCAGTAAGCCTTAGTATAGTCAATGGGGTTACTCCTAACTGAGTGTGGGTAGGATTGCAGTCTCAGGCACTAACACAAACACAGCTAATGTGAAATAAGAATACATAATCTAAAAATAATATCCTTCTTGGCAACCCAAGAGACATATCTCCAAGATTAAAACAACCCTTTGAGTACAAAAAGATAAAAGAACATATTCTTGTTTGATCATGGGAAGATAATCATAACAGCTCCAGTATAAAATAAATATCAGCTTTCTTTTCATCATTCTATCATTAGGAGAATTGTATCTTTCATGCACATATCTTTCCTCGGTTTCATCTTGTCTAGCTGTCCAACGCATGTCCTAAAGGTCAAAGAACGATAAACCAACTTACACTTCATTCAGATGATAATTCTCCTCATAGGTCTGTACTGGGAACACATCCAAAGCAGACCCCAGGGCCCATATGTCTGTTCTTTGCCCCTCTCATCATGGGGAGAACGGAGCAATTGAACTGGGAGATTCAACATGTACAGTATTTGTAAATGCAATTTTACTCTCCCTGATTTTCAAACCAAGAGGGTGGGGGGAGAAGAGATGCACAGTGCGTGCCCATGTATGTGTTTAGAAGGCAATCGCAAGCCACTTCCAGTTTCACGATAGCAAACCAGAAACCATCTTTGAACACTGCTAGGGGTTTGTAAAAAAAACAAGCCCCTCCGGGCCAAGGCAGCAGCGTGACCCTGGGGATCACACTGCTGCCTTTTCCCCTCTCCCCGCTCCTTAAAGGGGCATAAGCCCAGTGCTTCCCAGGGTCATGACTCATCACTTTGGGAACCACTGCTATAAAAAGTATCCACCCTGAAAGTCTGTAACAAGGTGGGTAGCACAATGAAAGAGATAGTTTTAAGGTGACTGCTCAAATAGAACAATTAAGCATGCAGCAACATGTTTATTATATAAGGGTACACTATCAACGCAGAACTGCATAGCAAGATTCCTTGTCCTCTTGTGAAATAGAATAATAAAAACAAGCAGAATCATTGCTTTTACGAAGTCTATCTTTGCTACATATATTGTTGTGAGCCTGTTAAAGAAAGAACTTCACTGCCAGAGACAAAATAAAAATATATTACTTTTAAAAATATTAAAAAGATAAAACAAACCCGTGCACTTTTATATATTGAAAAATTGGAGTAGCTCAAAAGCAAGTGTACTTCTTAACACACATTAGGAATAAAATGTATGTGACCAGGGTCTCAAAACCTTTGTGTGCACACCCATGATTCGAAATACAGCTCCCCATGTGGGCATCTCTTCTCTTCCCCCCTAATTCCTTACTTTTAGGATCAGTTTTTTAGGAAATGCCAAGGACTGCAAAAGGAAAGGGTGTTAAAAGTCCTACAGCCCTATCTACATCAACCTCCTGAACAGCAATGCAGCAACGCGGGCATTGCTGGTACTAGTTAAAGCACCTCCTCTAATACATCAGCCAGTCAGTGTGGGGTGGACAAAACCCCAGCAACCCAGCAACTAAATGGGCCAACCACAGTGACCGGGAAACCTTCCTATTCAGCTCTAAGTTGACCAGCTGGATGGGAAGGTGGCCATTATGCCAAAAGAAAACAGGTGAAAGGTAGTGCCTCCATATGTCACCTAACTGGCCTGACACAGGTTTAGGTCCCAATCTGTATGGGCTGGTGTCACTGTAGCCCCCTTTCTGAGGCTGTGTGCAACTCCACCCACCCAACGCCTGAAGGAGAATAGTGGCTTCACATGCAATCTGCACAAGTAATCAATTGGTTGTCCATCATAGTTACTCAGAGCCAAGTTGTATCCCATTAATGTATCGACAAGCTTAACAACAGAGGGCTTTTCTAATCAGATATTTAAAGTAAAATACTGTAAGCATTACTTTAGAACAACTATTGCAAAAAAACCAGAAAGTAGATTATAGTCCTAATGAAACAATAGATTTAGATACAAAAGGATGATTATTTCAACAGGTTCAATAATTTCCTTTGCAAATCAGCTCAGTATAGGCTCATCTGAAATACTGAACTGCCTTCAGAGATTAAGCATGCAAGACATGCTTGACATGACATGGTTTGCAAGACATGCAAGACATGGTTTGACACGAATTGTTATGGATGGAGAGAATGGAGAGAGAGCATACTTATTGGGAAGCTACGGTCTTCGGTGGATTGCCCAGAATATTTTAGAACAATTAAAAAACAACAACCGTAGGCACCCATCACTGCTTCTTTTAGCACATTTAAACTTTACATCCTAAACAGAAAAAAAAATCTGCAGAATTCTGAATGAAATAGCATCACATCTCTTATTCCAGGCTTACACAGAAGCCTTTTTTCCCCTTTTGAAATACCACAAGTAAAGGATGTGTGCGATCCTATTAGGAACCTTAGCAGGGCAAAGTGTTATGGCTCCTGCCCGCTCTTATGGGGTTCTGCTGTGTCTCAAACAGTATTTCATGAGGAGAAAAAAACGAAACAGAAGCCACCAAAACACACATTAGATGGTGGCAGAGGGTAAAAGAGAAGGGAGGCAAGTACAAAAGGGGAACCAGGGAAGCAGGAGGGGTAGCCAGGAGAGGCGAAAGGACTGCGGACAGAGAGAGGGAGAGATGGGAGAACAAACAATGTGGGGAGAGAAAAAGAGAGCAGGCATAGCAGAAGCAGAGAAAGGGAAGACGGTGGAAGAACGTAAGGAGCTATTTTTTCCAGACGTGGAGTAGGGGAGTGGGGAAAAGCAAAGAGAAAGATGAAGCTCAAAGGCCCTGGTTGGGGTCTGAAAAAGAGGGAAGAACAAGGAACAGGGACAGAGGAGGATTTGGGGCTGAGAGAGGAGGAGAAAGAGAAGGATGACAGTGGTGCCAGAAGATGGAAGGCAGGAAACAGCAGGGAAAGGGAAAAGGGCCACTGAAAGGACAAGGATGCCCTGGCACAGGGTTAGGCGGACACGGACTTATTTGAAAGGTTGCTTCAAGCATGAGAGAAAATAATGCAAGGCAGTATAACGGGCATCCCAATCCTAACCAGCGCCGGTGCAGCAGGGCAACATGGCCTTCGCTGCATCCAGGACGTGTCAGGAGCAGGCTGGCGATCTCCTCAGGGTACGGGGATGTTTATCCCTTTACCATGAGTATGGCCCAGCCCGCCCTATGGAGCTACGTGGAACTCCGTCACTCAGCTATTTAGCTGGTAGGAATTTGAGCAGCCCAGTGGAAGACTGCCAGGTCCAGGAGGGAGGGTAGGCTATGGCAGAGCAGGCTTCTACTAAACATGGCAGAGGGGCGGCAGTAGGTCTTATCCTCCCCCCCCCACGCCCCACCCTGCAATGCCCCCTCCCCTTTTCCAAACTATCTTTCCACTGCCCCTCTGCCGCCTGGCACAATCTTACCTTTGCTGTCCAGCGGAAGGCCTAGATGCAGTGTCGGCGGGAGGGCACAGGCTTCTCCACCGGTCCTGTTTACTTGCCGGGTGTGCAAACATGGCATGTTTGCAATGCCCTACACTGGCGTAAGGACTACTGCACCAACGGATCGTCTAGTTTGCATTGTGCTCTGAATTTCTCATGTGGTGTGCAACCCAAATTCCTTTTAGCGTAAGCCGGAACATTGGGTTCTCACCTTAACCTAAAATTCCATAAGTCTTCTAACTCTGTGCCTTGAGATATAACAAGTAATGATAATATTCCAATCACTCCGACACTACTTTTAAATGAGTACCATCATACTTATTTATTTAGCTAATAAACTGCTTTGTGAATTGCTTTTTATTGAAAAGCATTACGTATATAAATATTCTTAATAACAAACAATATCCCAGGCATAAGTGCCGCACCCAGTAGTGCTATCCAGCCGGTATGGTGGGCGGGACTTACGTTTGATCGGCAGTCCGCCCGTTGTGTCACGCCGCATTCCACCGCTTTCCCGCCCGCCAGGGCATGCGGGAACGTGGCGTGACGCAACGGGCGGACTGCCGATCAAACGTAAGTCCCGCCCAGCGTACCAGCTGGATAGCACTACTGGCTGTACCTAGATGCAACCAAATAAATTCCTGATATTGCCGACACCTGATATTGCTGAAAAGAACCATATAATTTACTCAAAGGAGAAATGTTTCACTAATACAGTGTTATTGAAACTGGGCATTGGGACCCACTTGGTGGGTCACAACCTAATGTCAGGTGGGTCGCAGAAAGCTGGGAGTAGCAATCTTGGAAACTGCAGACCTTACTCTTGTTATATTCCTTTTGTGAGTGTTAACAGAGCTCTGAGGTCCTCTGGGGGGGGGGCCTTTGACTGTGCCGCCACCAGGAGAGGTGAGAGGGGTGGCGGCCAGCAGGAGAGCCTTCTCGGCGGTGGCACCCCAACTTTGGAATACCCTCCCCTTAGAGTTAAGAACTGCTCCCTCGTTGGCGGTATTTCGGCGGGGACTGAAGACCTTTTTGTTTAAGCAGGCGTTTAGTTGCTGACAGGCTGGCTGGTCTTTGTATTTGTATTCTTTTTATAATCCATGGGATGACTGTTGTATTTTTATACTGTACTTTTATATTGTTTTAATTTACTGTTTTTAATTGCATGTTTTTTATTTCTGTTTTTAATCTGTTTTGTAATGCTGCCTTGAATGCCTTTTTAGGCAGAAAGGCGGGGTAAAAATTTAATAAATAAATAAATAAAACAGTTTGAGGGCGCAATCCTAAACTGATGTAGGCCGGCATAAGCAAAGCCAACAAAGTTTGGGCAACACAAGGGACACTGTAAAGAATGTTTGGACCACTCTCGGAGTCAGAGAGGCCAGCACACATACATGAGCCATCCTCCCTGACTCTGAGAGTAGTCCAAAAATGCTTTATGGTGGCCCTTGTGCTGGCCAAACTTTGTTGGTTTGGCTTATGTCGGCCTAACTCCAGTTTAGGATTGTGCTCTGAATTTTCAAGTGAGGGTTTTTTTTTTTTAATTTGATTTTAGTTCTGTGCATTTATATCATATTTTGTCTTAATCTTGCTTTCTGTCAGGGATGTTTCATGGTTGTACAATTGCTGCAGTCCAAGAATGCCAATTTGCATTTCAGGAGTGTCATTTTATTCTGTGTTTATTTATATATAAGTGTTCGTTTATTCTGTTGCAATGAGAGCACTTTCTGCTTGATGATGTCACTTCCTGCCACAACATCACTTTCAGGTTAATGACATCACTTCCAGTGGGTCCCAACATGATTGCCATTCTGAAAAGTGGGTCCCGGTCTAAAAAGTTTGAATACCACTGCACTAAAAGCTATTCTGAGCTAGTTCTGCTACTAACAATGTATTGCAAAATTTACCTTGGAAATAAATATTTCCAAACACTGACTTACATCCTAGACTAATGCAACCATTGCAAATAGTCCCTTATGTAACAATTAAATATCTTGGGGGGGGGGCAAAGAAGGGTCTTTTTTTTTTTTCCTGAAGCTCAGATACTACTACAATTGTCTGGGCAGTTTTATTGGCAGCAGCATCTGGATTTGTTTGTTTCCTTGTTTGCTCACTCCCAGAGTACTCATGTCACTAGGGATATCTAGAGATCTGAAAATATAATTTGCTAGTTAATGGCATAGATACAAGCTCAGACATACTGTGGCGTGTGTTGGAAGTCCTGGAAAAAAACAGCTGATGTCAGTGAATGGAAATGAATCTAAAACCCAGATTTTATTTGAAACATGCACGCTCAAATGAAGAACTACACAGCAGGGTGGAAGGAGTGCAACCATTTTTTTTTAAAATTGGACTTCTATGAAACCACAAGTGGGAACTCCTGGCACAGCTGAGCAGAGTATTGATTGCTACTCAGAAAACTAGGATTCTTAGGTTCGGTCCTGTGGGCTTTGCTGCCATCCCAACAGGCCATACAACTGAGCCAAATTCATAATTCATGCAGCTCTGCCACCTGGAGCAAAACAAATGAGAGCTTTTGTACTTTGAAATAAATAAACAGAAAGAGCTGGCATAGCCAGAAACCTTGCCTAAGAAATCTTAATTCTTGTCTCTGTAAACTGCTACGTTTGTTGTTCTCCCTCCCCAGATGTAGACTTCTCCCAAACAATCAGCTAATATCATCTGCTTTTATCAGGCAATTTAAGAAACTGCAATGGGAGTTCGGAAGGAAATCCCTCTTTGGACAGTGATTATCAGCGAGAGCCTTATCATGAATCAATATGAAACCAGATACTTGGGCAGCAGATCCCCAAGAGGAGTCTGTTTTCCTGCCTCCCTTCCTCTTGGCATGCTATTAAAAATGACTTTTCACTTCCTGGGCAAATTTTTTTTTTTTTTTTTGCCATCACATGCACAGCGCTATCAATGTATATGGTATTTATCAGAGTAACAGCAAAAAAAGACAAACAGATTCCAGTCTCAAGAAGCTTCCAATATACAGGCATGCCCCGGTATCCGTTAGGGTTCTGTTCCAGACCGCTTCCCCCATGGATAACTAAAACTGTGGATATTGGGGACACCTTTTTAAAGATAGGGGTACATAATTTTGGTGCAACAAGGTAAAAAAAGAGATTTGTTAAAGGTTCCCCTATCTTTTTAATAGGCATCCCCGTATCCATGGACAATTGAAACCGTGGGTAGCAAAGCAGTGGATACAGGGGCACGCCTGGAATCTAATGCTAACCAAGGTGGCCCATACATGAGGACAGGTGATGTGGGTTGTTGCATCAGGGGTGGATTGCAAGGGGGAGAGAGGGAGGTGGATTTAGGGTGCCCTTCACCCCATATCTGCAATTTCCATTGCCTCCCTGTAACCCATGTGAATGCAATGGCTGTTGCAATGAGAGCACTTTCTGCTTGATGATGTCACTTCCTACCACAACATCACTTTCAGGTTAATGACATCACTGAACCACTTTCTAAATTCACTGAACCACTTCATTCACTGAACCACTTTCTAAAAGCAAGTGGAAAGGAGTTCACCTGCCTCCTTCTGGCATGGTTCCCTTTTCGAAAGTGTGAGCCTTGCAGTTTGATTTACATACCATGTGAGCAAAGGAGCTCCTTCCTTTGTGCAGTCCCAATTGAACTGGAGGTTCCACACTTCCACATTTGAAGGAACCACGCCAGGATCACAACAAGGGGCAGTGGTGGACCCAAAGCCGCATCGGGCAGCATTCCCCCGGGCCACGCTACGCCACCCCCGGTGATGATGACTTTGCAGCGTTGCAGAATATTCCAATTACCACATTGGAAGAACTCACATACAGAAAACAAGGTGGATGAGTGGATTAAAGTAGGAAACCGGCTGCTACAAAATAAAAAGAAGGTAAACATCTTTTAAAAAGAATGACTGGAACAGAAATATTTTCTCAGAGTATTATACAAAGTTGGAAGGAAATACAGCACTCAACACTCATTTTGACTACTTGGAAGATATACAGGCGTCCCTCTGCAGGGGTTCCAGGAATGCCAAAATCCACAGGTCAAACACCTGGATTTGGGCCCCTTTAAATCTCCGAATGTGACCAGAGTTGTGCTCCAGTCACATCCAGAGGTTGTTCCGAGGCCTGGAGATGCCTTGTGCAACTATGCATGGCCTCTGTGGGCCACAGAATGAATCCTCTCTCTTTCATGGAACGTCCGGTTTTCACCAAAAACCAGAAGTTCCTTGAAAGGGGGCTGGGCTTCATTCTGAGGCTGTGTGTGGCCTCTCCGGACTTCAGAAAGCCTCCCAGACACAACCAGAGCTTAGTTCCAGTCCCAACTGGGAAGTTTTTAAGCGGGTGCCTCTGTGGGTTCAGCATCCGTGGATTCTGAAATCTACAAATATTGAAACTGGACCCACTGTACAATTGGATTAGAAACGCTTCTTTTTGTTTAATCAATTTCTACAGCTCTCATTTCATTCATATATGCATGTGAAGCACGCAAGTATCACAAAATATGTAAGAAAAGTTAGTTCCAAGTGAAGTTCTTATGATTTAGGAAGTACTGTGAAAGGGGGGGGAAATCCTTTGTACTTGTCCTAGACTAGCTGATTTGTGCATGTACTGTAAGCAGTATTCATTTACATGGATCACTTGCTAAATCAGGAACTGTGGCTGCAGACGGCACTTTTGAGAGTAACCATCTTCCGGTGGCTTCCACACTATGCATATACTAGAGCAGTGATGGCAAACCTTTTGGACTTTTGGATACTGTCAAAATTTTGGAAAATGCTTAACTTGACTCTGCTGGCGTGTCAACCCCCCCTCCCAAACAAAAGAGAAACAGTTCTTTATATTCATTTATTTACACAAAAAAATACAGTCTAATCATGTGTGGTGCTATGTATTATATAAAGAAACATCATATAATTGCAAAAAATGAAAAATGAGTAAAATAAACTCAATTTTTGTCAGGTGTTGGTGAACACTGATGTGTCACCCCAAACGTTGTGGTGTGTCACCTTTGACACACATGTCATAGGTTCATCATCAATGTACTAGAGTGTCCAATGGCAGAAAGGGATTGGGACCATCAACTGGTAGTCAGGGTTTACACTGGCTTGGGCCTAAATAACTCTCCACAAAAGACCCCCTCTCAAGCTCCACCAGGGGATACCACCAGCCCACCAGGAATCCACCCCCACCCCCTCACACGCCACAGTGCTCTCTCACAGATTGGTCAGGGCAAGATCTTCCTTCTGGGTTCTCTGGAACTTCGGTTCCTGGCTTCAGTTCCCTCGGGGGTCTGTTCCTGTGGCTGCCAGGTGGCTGCCAATGAAGTACCCTTGCTAGTCTTCAGGAGAAGGTGGTACCTCACCATGGAATCTAGCAAGGCCATCACTTCCCAGTGACCCAAGTAGACCTTGGCCATCAATGTCACATTATGGGGGGGGGGGGGAGGCGGCGGCCCTAAGCCTGTCCCCACCTGAGGCCTATCCACTCCAGTTCACACTCCATAAACGGGCACTCACACTTGTAGTGCCCCCATTTGGCTGCAAGAGATTTCTGGGCCACCTCCCACTCCTTGGCTGGTGGTTCAAGTGTCATGCTTTTGGTCCTGTGGGTTGGGGCTCCTCCAGCCACCACCAGAACCTGCCACCACAGGTAATGGGACCTGGGAACCAGTCATCCAGCCAGGTAAGCCCACACAAAAATACACTTCAAGGTATGTGTACTGCAGGGCCAAACTAAGACTTTCTGATACTTGAGGTGATGGTGCCCCCTTATATGACAACGTGCCAGCCTCTGCTCCTTCCACTCGCCAATGTTCTAGCTCAGCAATCTCCTCCCCTCAACATTTCCTCTCTGCTCCACTCTTTTTGTATGTCTGTGTGTAAACCAGGGAGTAGAAGGAGAAAGCAGAGCAGTGGAGAGACAGACAGGACCAGCTTTAAGCCAACTGGATCAATTGCTCCCAAGGAACTCTGTGCCTAAGGGGGCCCTGTGCTAGAGTAAAAAAAAATTTTTTTTACTAAATCATTTCACAATCATTAAAACAAATGGTTTTGTAACTATTTACTTTTCAGAGGCAATTATGAATTTTGCTTGTTTAGCTGTAGGCTTCCACGTATGCAATTTTATATTGAAATGTGCTTAAGATCCACTTGGTCCATTAACTCATATGCACTTTTTAAGTGCACATTTTGATTGCTTTCCATTCTACCATACAGATATAATACCTATAATAAATGTTATTTATATCTCTGAGATTCTGCAGGCCTTTGCTGTGGACCTGGGATCCCGCAAAAAAAAATAAATGTTTCCAATTTGGCTCCACTGCCCCTAAAGCCAGCCCTGGAGACAGAAATGGGCACCCACAATATCTGTGAAGCAGATATTGGGCTGGATCGGGATTTAGAAGAGGAACTCTGATAGCACAGCAGAGCTTTCCCCTCCCTTCTTCCCCACTGCAGACCTATGCTGCACCCCAAAATCCTCTTCCTGAGGATCTTTGGAATACCGTTGAATGCAACACAGAGTAGAAATGGAAGATCGGCATAAACTAGAGCGGAAATTTTGTGCAAGAAGATGGGTTTTCCATTTGTGCATCCAAGTTATTATTTAGACCAGGAATCCTACTTGTAACAGGAAGGTACTACAGAAATAAGGGGGGCATGGTGCTGAAGCTGGCCTGAGCCCATGAAAACTCACACCTCAATACAAGTATGCCCCAGTATCTGCTGGGGTTCTGTTCAAAATCCCTGGGGGACACCTGAAACTGTGAATACTGGGGATGCCTTTTTAAAGATAGGGGAACATCAGTGGTTTTGCTGCAACAAGGTGCATTATAGTTCAGCAGACTGAATAAAATGGAACTCTCAATTCAGAAAATGTCTAATCCCAAAACTGCCTACACACCACAGCCAAGTCCAATGATCTCCCACTGATCCACTAAGAATCTTTTTTTCCACAGTCACAGGAAAGAAACTTCTACAGAAAAGAAGCATTATTCAGCTAGGCAGAAGGAATAAATAATTTAGTGAATCACTAATCAGTGTAGGATAACCCATTAGCCCGAGCATTTCCTTCTCCATCCACTTCCTTCAGTTTGAGAGACTTCTTGTCTGTACAACAAGGAAATGTGAACATCTCAGGCTGCATGTGTTTATATATAATATAGTTAATATTATTATTACTACTGTCATTTCTACAGCACAATGTAAAGAGATTGGGGATAAAGGAGCATTCAAACATCAGAATGTTTTCTTAAGCATGGTTATATTACCATATACCATATTCCAGTGGTTCTCAAACATTCTAGCTCTGGGACTCACATTTTAGAATGACAGTCTGTCCAGGATGTACTGGAAGTGATGCCAAGGCTGAAAGTGCCATGATTGTCATAAGCCGAGTCATTTTCCAATAGCAAAGTGAATCAGAAGGGGGGAAAAAAAGCCTATTTACAACCTTGCCACAAGCAAAGTAATCACGTAGCCCAGTAGGCTATCTTCCCATGATTTTCAGTGGTGACTGTCCTAGGCACTACACAACCTACCTGAAACTGGCTCGTGACCCACTAGTGGGTCCCAACACACAGTTTGAGAGACACTGCCATATTCCAATTAAGCCATAAAAATATTCAGGGAACTTTAAAAAACAACAACAATCTGAACAGCTGCCACAATAACTGACATCACGGCAGACAATCCTTCCTTAGACTTGTAAGTTAACATGAGAGATGTTAGTACAAAATCATAACTGCTGAATAGATACTGAGTCTCAATATTGGAATAAATAAGCATCTAAGGCTGCAATCCTATAGGCACTTACCTAAGAGTAAGTCCCATTGAACTCACTTAGGCTTAGTTTGGAGTAGACGAGAACAGTCAAGAGAGAGGGCGTCTGTTCCATGCATCATATCTTGATATGTGGTCACCTGATAACTATTATCAGGCAAGGTCCAATCAGATTACATCTAAAGGTGTGTTCGGATTTGCTACCATGCCCATTATCTCTGCTGTACTTCTCTAGCTTTTAAAAAACAAAGCTTATTGGGACACCATTACCTCTTTCTTAGTAACCACTCAGAATCAGCACAAATAGAATATCCACTTTTGAATTTTAGAAACACCAATCCACAAGGTTGTTTTGGTCATGGAAATCACCATCTCAGTGTCCAAGAATCTTGAAAGAACAGTACAGGGAAGAAACTGGCCGCCAAGAACTTCCTGACTAGATGGGGTTAATAGGTTAATGGGATGCTGTGCATACATATTTCTTTCTTTGATTTCAGGTCAATAGCTGGAGAGGGAAGCACTTACACTGTAACAGAGCTTTAGAACAGAAAAGGGCAAGCAGCATCAGCCTAAGCTCAGCGCACACAAAAAAGCTTTTTGGACAGCTGTTTCTTTAAAAGATAAAATTAAATTAAATGAAAAGCCAGTAGTCAAAGGACAGGTTTCTGGAACGATGTCCGGAAGAAAAATATGAACTGACACATGAATGAAAAATACAGCATTTTTTAGACGGCTCTTAGAAGTCTGCTCATCATTATATTTTTGAAGCAGGCAAGATTAACAGTGTCCTAACATGCAAACACACAGTGATGGAATAATAAAGAAAGGCTGCATAGCCATTAGCTACAGCGGGTGGGGGTGGGGAGTGCAACTAGCGCATTGGTCTTTAAGCACAGGGTTCCATTTGTCTTCAATTATTCACAACACAAAAGACTAATTTCACTTTACTTGCGTGTCTTCAGCGCAAGGGACTGGTGGAAGAAACTACTCGCACACCTTCCCCAAATCTCTCTTACACCCTCTCAGATCAGCTGGAAACCCCACCTGAAACAGGTGGCAGGGCAGCGAATTAACAGTACAGAGTATGCACTGCATCCTGCAGAGGGAGGGCAGACTTGGAGGCTTCCCTGAAGTAAGGGAAACATTTATTCCCTTAACTCCTGCATCCTTGATTGCTCTACTTGGCCCTGTGCCAGCTCCTTGGAGGTGGATCAAGGCCAAGAAGGGGGTGGATATTGGAAGAGCTGTTGCCATCGCCACCACCAATTACTGCCCCTTTCCCACCCTTAACACACCTCCCCTATGCACCATTCCCCACCCCACCCATTAAAAGCCCCCCGCCCACTGTTCTTACCTTGGCATGGTCCAGGCAGATTGTTGGCATGTGCTTGGAGCCACAGGCAACTTCCCCGGCCAGCTGCCCAGTGCTCAGCAGAGGAGTTCCTTTCCAGCCCTGCTGCTGCATTTATGACAGCAGAAGCAATAGGATTGGGCTGAAAGACTGTTTACATGTTCGTTCTGGACTGATCCCTTAACATCAAACTCAGTGGTAAACTTGTTGATACCCAATTCAAGAGCAACACCCTAAAGAACAAAGACACCAACTATCTTTTCATAGCCAAACTGGGCAAGAAAGAAAGGAAGTCCCACTATCTTTACACGGGACACAGGCAGCCCCTGACTACAAACGATCACATGACAGCTTCTTATCGTACTGGAGTCCATCTTCTGAGAATGCCCTGTCTGGAGAGTTCCCTTGGCTTGTAGGCTGGTGAGAAGTGCCTGATGATGGGGGTGGGAGGAGCCTTCTGGCAATGGCGAACGCACTCGGGGCAGCTCTGTTTCCTCGAGGTGTTCAACTCTCCGTGTGAGGACCTCTGGACCAAAATGAGGTCGTTCAGCTGCCAGGTGAGGCAGTGAACCCTGTGGGTGCAATTTCCTTTAACCCTTACAACGGCAATTGTGGGGTGTAGAGGAGACAGCCCTTTTCAATTTTTGGATCCCACGGAAGAGAACGCCTAGCCGAAGAGCTGGGACAAGCCAGAAAGACTCTCACTTCAACAGCTTAGCGAAGATGTAAGCGTTTTCTTTGAAAAACCTGATTCTAATTTCCATTTCTACAGAGTAAATAGGTGCTTAAGAAATGTTAATTTGGTGAATTGGGGAATGGCAAGTTAACCTAACGAAGAAGGAAGCGACTAGCAACAGCAACGTGTGAAATGGCGGCCAGAGGCGTGCAAGCCGCTGGTATTCAACTAACATGGTATTCAATTAACATATGCAAGCCCTAATGAAAACCTTTTGATTGCAATGGGAAATTGTTTGTGAAGGCATTTAAGTCAGCTTGTTGTTAAATACATTGCAATTGAGTTGGATTAAAAAAATGATAAAGCTAAAAAAAATCAAACAAATATAGAGATTTAAATTGGACACAGGAACAAACGTTAAATCTATTTGTCTGAATGGGAACTGACTGTTTAAACAGAAGCGCTGCGTTCTAGTAAGCCTGAACTTGCAACTTTCAAAACTAAGAAGTCTCTATGTGCTATGCTCCCTATAAATGGCGACTACTGGCTTTTGAATACTTAAGAGATGTTAATTTGAGAATCTGCAAGTCTTCCCAACGAAGAAGCCCTAATGTAAACTTCGTAATTGCAATGGGAAAGTGTTTGTGAATGCATCTAAGCCAGCTTGTTGTTGCTGGATTTTGAATACAAGGAGACGAAGGCAATTTAACATTCCAATACTTTGAGTAAATTACAAAACAAAGGCGAAGTGGTTTGTACCTGATTGAAAGCAAGACTAAAGTTATAGATTGAACTTTAATAAAGCATTAGGAATTAAAAAAGGAAAAAAGGAAGAAGATTCAGTTGGAAGGAAGAACCATTCTTTTAACTTTACAAAGAACATTGAAAAGAACATCTTAAAGAACGTTGAAAGAAAAATTCACTAGAAAAGCAGAAGAAGAAGCATCTATTTAATTTATATATACTGATTCCATATTGTGCTGAATTTAACACTGAATATTGAATTGTGTTGAATTTTATATTACATAATTTTGCAGTATTAAGCTAATATTAATATGCTTTAAGTTAGTGGGTGGTTTTTCCGATTTTTCTCCATCCTTTTTTGCTTTCCTCCTTTTTTCCTCCATCTTTTCCTGTTTTCCTCCATCTTTACTAAAGCTTAGCAAAATTAGGAACTGCTTGTAATACACTTATGTTAAGATATACTTTATTTTTGTCTCTTCCCTTTCTAGTTATTTTTCCATCTTTAACCTCTCCTGCTTCTGATGCAATTTAGAGTATAATTTGCCTTTGTAATTAAAGGCTAGAGGGGGTGTGTGTCTATAAGTGATGATTGTTAAACACTAACTGAAGGGCTCTGTTATTGTTCAAAAGGAAGAATATATGCATATATAGAGAGAAAAGGGGGAAAAAACGCAAAACTACAGAAGAAATTTCAAATTGCTAAAAGGTTAAGTGGGAATTTTTTGTAGTTGTTATATCTTGCCATTTATAAGAAGCTTTTGATTGATCTAATCATTTAAGTCGTACTGTTAAAGATAATAATGTAAAGAATGACAGCTAAGAAAGAAGGTCTTAGAGTAGGGGTTAGGACCTCTCCATTATTGACTTCGGGTTTGTCTAATTTGGTGAGGCAAGATTTAAAAAGTATGGAAGCAAGAAGGGAGATTCAAAATGATACAATCTTAGCAGCAATAGAACAAATGCGTCTAGATATACGAGAAAATATAAGAGAATCAGAAACTAGAATAACAACAAGATTTGAAAATAAGTTAGAAGAATTTCAAATGCAATTAAGTAAGGTCTCTGAGGAAATGAAAATAGCTACTAAAGATAGGAAAAAAATAAAAAAAGAAATACATTCAGTTCAAGAGGAAATTACGGAGTTAAAGAGTGAGTTTGAACAGTTAGAACTTATACAGTTAAGACAACAAATGGAAAATGCAAAGATGTTAATTCGTATTCGGAATTATCCGGAACAACAGAAAGAAATAACAGAGAAAGTAATTAAAAATTGGCTAGAACAAGAATTAGAAATAGCAGAAGAAGTCTTAGAAGAGGGAATAGAGATAGTATATAGAAAGAACTCTAATTATGCCAAAAGATATAATAAACCAAGAGAAATAATTATAAAGTTCAGCAGAAAGAAACTGAAAGAGGAAATTCTGACGAGGTTAGAAGAAAAAGAAAGAATAGTAAAAGAACATAAACTCTTGATATTAAAAGAAATTCCCTATCAGGTAAGGAAAAGAAGAATTCCTTATAAAGACTTCAATGCGGTTTTAAGACAAAATCAAATAAAATACAAATGGAATCTACCAGAAGGGGTTAGTTTCTATTATAAAGCCAAATATTATAATATTAACTCAGTACAAAAAAAAGAACAATTTTTAGATAAATTCGGCAAACAATTAGGAATTATAAATACAAAAGGTATAGACAGAGAAGGAAAAGGAAGATATGAGAGAAAAGGAAAGTCAGAATTAAGTAGTTCAGAGGAAGTGGAGGAAATAATTAGTCAAGACGCAGAAAGTAAAGGAGAAGATTCTCAAGAAGATTCAGAATCAAGAGGCGCCGTGGCATTAAGGAAAAAGAATGATAAGGATACAATCAAGCAACAAGATGTACAGGAGGGGGAAAGAAGGAGGAAGACAACAAGGAAAAAGAGATGAATAATTTATAAATGTAAACTAAAATACTGTTACTTAATATAAATGGACTAAATAACCCGACTAAAAGGCTAAAAAATATATAAATAATTAAACAAAGTCAATCCAGATATAATATGTTTACAGAAAGTCTATATAAAAGACCAACAAAAAACTGATATATAATGAAATATTAGGGATTGTATTTTCAACAGTATTGGTTAATAAATAAGAAAAAAGGTGTGGTTATGTATGTTAAACTAGCTTTGAACTCAGAATTAATTTGGAAAGATGTCCAGGGACAAACATCCATTTTACAATCAAAATTATTAATTATTGATATGTAGGCAAAAAATATTAGGTAAGAACAACCTTATAAGACCTTATATCAAAAGATAATTGATCTTGCCCTCTTGGAATTGAAGGATCGATTTTGGAATTGAAGGACGATTTTGATAAAGCGGAGATGTATATATAAAAAAATATGTTTTACTACGAATATATTATATATTATAAGGATAAAAAGGTAGAAATGGAAAAAATATGCAGATTATGGAAAAAAAAAGATTTTTGATTAATATATTATTTTGCTGTGACCTTTTGTTTCTTTCCCTAAGTCTCCCTGTCCCGTGTCGTCCTTATTACCTATCCCTATGTCTTTATATGTGTAAACACAAATAAAAAAAATATACCAAAAAAAAAAGAAGTGCCTGATGATTTGTGGGAAACAAAATGTAATCAGATTTCAATGCCCAGTGTCCAGACACTGTGAAAGCAGAAAGAAAAGCTCCATGCACAGCTGCTCACAGTGTTTAGATACTATGCCCAGGGATGAGGAGCTAGAAACCTCTCATCTACCAATGAATGTTGTAAAACAGTTCAAATTCTCAAGTACAATCCTCATATTTTGAGGAGCCAGCATTAAATTTTTAGATGGAAAAGTACAGAACTAGGCAATCCAGCAAACGGGTCCTAGGATTTTTCTCATGGTAAACAGACCATTCGGGAAACACTTCTCAATTTCTATTCCCACCAGCAGCACGTAGGCAAGTTTGCAAATGGCACAATATCTACCACTTAGGCTAGTGCTTTCCAGCCTGGGGGTTGGAACTCCCCAGGGCAGGCTTCCGTTTTTGGGATGCTATCCCCTTATAGTAGGTAGCGCCCTGATCAGGGAGCTGTAGGCACCGTTAGTATGGCACATCTGGGTTTCACTGCCGCCACCAAACATGGCTAAGTTAAATTTTTTACTTTATAAACATGGGCAAGTTAAAGTTTTTACTTACTTGTGTTTGGCAGTGGCAGCAAAATCTGGAAGTGTGGTACTAACAGCACCTACCAGTCCCCAATCAGTCCCCTAAAGGGGATAACGCCCAACCAAAGATTGGGAACTGCTGACTTGGACTGAAATCCTCTTCATACTTTCCTGTGAGTAACTTCCATTGGATTCAATGTGACTTCTGAGTAGACAGCCACAGGATAGTCCTATAAAGCACTCTACTTCCTGTTCACAACTTCCAAACTTATCATTTTCATTGACTAATCTTTAGTTTACTACCGACCACAACCGGAGTGGCTATAATCAAAGTACAGCCACAGGAATACTAGTAGTAATTTGTACTCTCAGGTAACAACTGCTTTAGACATTGATCATGGCACATAGCCACGGTTGTTCAACTAGCTTTTAAAAACAATGACATTCACGTTAAAAACTGGAACTATCCTGAACAAACAAGTCATCAGTTTAATAACTGGAGTCCTGGAATAACTGGAGTCTTTTGTTAATGGTGATGTAGACAGACTTCAATTGCAATACCATCCCAAACTGAAAAGAACACTATGTTTTCTTCAAATGTTTTGCTACACACTCATAGAACTGCATTTAAAAGCTTTAGGACATGAGGAATTCTTCCATTCCTTTCCTATTTGACGTATACTAAATAGCACAGCTAAAGTACCATGTTTAGACATTTAGGGTAAAGTGTTTTTCTTCGAAAGCATATACATAAATGCATACTGTGAAAAGAAAAGTGTATGCCTCACCACATACCTTTGAGAAGGGGAAATGGGTAATTGACAGTAGGAAGGAAATCTCTCTTTTTTTTACCTTGTTGCAGTAAAACCACTGATGTTTCTTTACCTTTAAAAAGGCGCCCCCAGTACCCACCGCTTCAGCTATCCATCTGGAAAGGAACCCCAGCAGATACCAAGGCATGCCTGTGCTTTGAAAAACACAGTGACCAAGTAGTCCTGAACATGCCTTTAAAAACACATCTATGCACCATAATGTGCGAAGCAACTCTGCATTCAGAGCTGACCTTTTGATGGCACTCCAGAGTTCTGGCAGTCCGTTCTGATCCCAAAGAGTCCTAAAGCTTCCAGACAGAGTGGCCACGACAAGTCAAACCCATCAAAGAAGATTGCCACTATCTCCCCAGCCACCTGGCAATATAATAGTAGAAATGTTTTAAATCCTAAAGCAGTGCCACTCATTCACTGGTATCTACGCTGCAAATCAAACATGTCAAAGAACTGCAGGGGGGTGCAATTGCACTGGGCAGCAAGTTTTAGGGGGGTAACAAGCTGAGCTTGACACTAGTGGCCAAAATTGTGAAAACCTTGGTATGTATGAATAATCATGTTATACACCATTCGATGCAGAATTTAATGCAGAATGCAATGGAACAAACCAGTGTGCAATACCTTCATTCAATCAAAAGTTGTGGCCAAAAAACCAAGAAAATGAAAACTAACAGTGATGTCACTCCCTGTTGTGACATCACTTCCGGGGCATCATTTTGCCCTCTGCACCGGGCTACACTTTCATTAGCTACACCAGTGCTAGGGCTACGCAGTCCTTTACAACATCAGAACATTATTCCATGGTTGCAAAATGGATTCTGGCAGCACGCACAGTGTGCCACCAGCAAACATTTTGGAAGTGCTGTGGCAAACAGCGGCAGGGACAGAGGTCCACTCCTACGGCCAATTACCTCCAGCAGGTCAGGTAAGCTGGCATTGGAGGCAGGAAGTGGACGGAACAGTGTGGGAAGTGGGCGAGATGGAATGGAGCAGATACTGATGGCAGAGGGTTATGCTGGGATCACTGTCCTGTTTCCTCTCCTTTACTCACCTCAGACCTGCGCCAACAAAGTAGCTGGGGCAGATCCAAGGTGACCTACTGGGATAACAGAAGCTTACCCCGACCACCACCGGGTAAGGGAATGAATGTTCCCTTATCTGGAAGAGACGTCCGTGACTCCCTCCCCACAGGATGCAGCACGCTCCTGCTGGTCCATGGGGGTTTTTAAAGCCAGGATTAGGCAGTTAACCTTCTAACTCAGCAATTCCCAAACTGTGGGTCCGGGGCCCACCTATGGGTCATCATGACCCAATTTTTGGTGGTTTGTAAAACTAGCACGGTAGGCTATGTGAATCTGCTTTAAACTGCTACTTGGGGGGAGCACTGCTACCCGAACACCATTATAGCCACAGAGGCTTGAGCAGCTGGTAAAGTGAAACTTATTTTTGAGGAGAGTCCCATTGCTAAAAGGTTTGGGAACCACTGTTCTAACTCAGAATGTGGATTGCATAGATCTAGTGCATAGATCTAGTGATGTCCCCGGGGAACCTGTCTATCCTATCATTTGGGATTCTTTTCAGTTTGTAGAGCCTGAGGATGTGGACAGGATTCTCTGGAGTGTGAGACCTGCTACTTGCCCGCTCGACCCTTGCCCGGCATGGCTAATTAGAGCTGCCCGGGGAGGGCTGGCCGAGTGGACGGGGAGGGTGGTGAATGCATCTCTGAAGGAGGGGGTGCTCCCGCCTGCTTTGAAGCAGGCAGTGGTTCGCCCCCTCCTGAAGAAGCCCTCCCTGGATCCCTCAAATTTAAACAACTTTCGGCCAGTCTCCAATATCCCATTTCTGGGCAAGGTGATTGAGCAGGTGGTGGCGTCCCAGCTTCAGAGGGTTCTGGAGGAAACGGATTATCTGGACCCATTCCAATCTGGCTTCAGGCCGGGGTTCGGGACGGAGACTGCCTTGGTCGCCTTGGTGGATGACCTGCGCCGGGGGATGGACGGGGGAAGTGCGACCCTGTTAGTCCTGCTGGACCTCTCGGCGGCTTTCGACACCATCGACCATGGTGTCCTTCTGGGTCAATTGGCCGGGTTGGGGCTTGGAGGCACTGTTTTGAAGTGGTTCCGCTCCTTCCTGGCTGACAGATCGCAGAAGGTGGTGCTGGGGGACTCTTGTTCGGCACCCCGACCTCTTAGGTTTGGGGTGCCGCAAGGTTCCATCTTATCCCCCATGCTGTCTAACATCTACATGAAACCGCTGGGAGAGGTCATCCGGGGGTTCGGAGTGGGGTGCCATCAATATGCTGATGACACCCAACTTTATCTCTCCTTTCCCCCTGATTCTGAGGAGGCGGTTGAGGTCCTGGATCGCTGTCTGGAGGCAGTTGGGGGCTGGATGCGGGCGAACAAGCTGAAATTAAATCCGGATAAGACAGAGGTGCTTTTGGTTCGGAAATCCACAGCTCGGATATTGGACTATCGTCCTGCTCTGAATGGGGTCGCACTTCCTCTGAAGGAGCAGGTTCGCAGCTTGGGGGTTCTCCTGGATTCACAGCTACACCTGGAGTCCCAGGTGGCGGCGGTGGCCAGGGGAGCCTTTGCTCAGCTTCGGCTGATCCGCCAGCTGCGGCCGTACCTGAGCTGTGCGGACCTGGCCACAGTGACCCATGCCCTAGTGACATCAAGATTAGATTATTGCAATGCGCTCTACGTGGGGCTGCCTTTGAAGACGGTCCGGAAATTACAACTAGTACAGAACGCGGCGGCTCGGGTGGTTGCTGGGGCACGTCGGTTTGACTCTGTCGAGCCGCTGCTTCGG
>JAJKFI010000046.1:5559624-5600998 GCA_029204185.1 Lerista edwardsae | reverse complement strand
TATTATTATTATTATTATTATTATTATTATTATTATTATTATTATTAATAATAATAATAATAATAATAATAATAATAATAATAATAATAGAACTTCTACCCCGCCTTTCTGCCCAAAGGCACTCAAGGCGGCATTACAAAATCAAAGTTAAAAACAGAATAAAATACATCATAATTTAAAAAACAATAATTAAAAAACAATATAAAAATACAATATAAAAGTATAACAATCATCCCATGGATCATAAAAGTACAGAAATATAAAAGAATGCAAAGACCAGCCAGCCTGTCAGCAACTAAAAGCCTGCTGAAACAAAAAGGTCTTCAGCCCCTGCCAAAATACCGCCAAAGAGGGAGCAGTTCTTAACTCTAAGGGGAGGGTATTCCAAAGTTGGGGTGCCACCTATCTAACAGTATGGACCATCTGACCCGATGTCAAAGAAAGACTACTAATCCTAAGCAGTTTCTGGCTTTCCTTGTACACCAAGGTGACCTAAAGAAAGCAGCTATTTTACCTGGACTATACATATTTGTTTAAAACCTAAATGTGCTTATATAGCAAACTAGAATGTTTACTTCAAATTCTCAACTTTTAGCAGACAGCAATCCCATTAATTACAGCAGCAGTTCCCAAACCTTTTGGTGCTGCAACCCACCTTGTTCTCCCTGCAGGTCAAGGTGTGCTGCTCTGTTTTCCGAGGCATCTTCTGGGCTGGTGGCAAACCTTATCTGCCTCCACAGGCTTCAGAATGCCCAGAGAAGCCACTGAAAGCCACTTCAAGTAAACCAGAAGTAACTTTCTGAGGCTTCTGTAGGCCGTTCAAACAGAGGCTCTCAGAGTGGGTTGCCGGCCCAGAAGAGGCCTCCAGGGCCTCCTAATGCTTCCAAAATGGTTCCGAAACAAGGCAGTGCTGCGATCTTGGGCACTGCATCGCTGTCTTTGCCCTGCCCCTGTCCTTAAAAACCGTGGGGCAGAGGCTTTCAAGCTGGGGCATAGTGACGCCGAAGTTTGAAAACCTCTGCCTTAGGCTATAGCTGAAAATGGGGCTAATAATATTTACTTACCTGATGGGGTTGTTGTAGGAACTACATCAAGATAATATGCGTGAAGCACCTGCAGACTTGAAAGTGCTTGAGATGACTTGGAAGTGCTATGCAAATACGGTCATGCTGAAAGAGAAAATTCACTGCCGTCTAATTGGTTGCTGTTGCAGCTCTCCAAGGTCAGATCCTTCCCAAATCAGCTACCAGGGGACTTTTAACGGGAGAGGCCAGGAATCCTACGTAACTCCCTGGGCAGAGATGCAGTGGCGCCAACAGGCTTCTGCTGTATCTCACAGGGAGTTTCAGCATGTTGAGGCCTCCCCTGGGTTAGGGAACATTTATTCCCTTGTCCTGGGATAAGCTGCAGCAGTCACCATGGGTCCACTCAGACCTGCACCAACTCTATAGAAGGGGAAGGTAGGATAGGGGAGGAGGAGGGGGATGAACAGGAGGGATTGGGAGGGGTGAGCAGAAGGGGGCATTGATGGGGGCAGGGAGGTGGGCAGATCAGGCCCAAGAAAGGGGTGAGCTTGGCAGCGGTTATGTCCACCGAATCCTAACCCTCTTTCTGGGCCCAATTCTTGATATTAATAATTACTGACAGCACAATCCTACAGACTGCGCAGAGTTGACACAACGGGGTTATGTCGATGCTGTGCGCTTACCGCCGATGCGGGGGCAACGATTGGCACCACTGCGTCAGCGCTAAGGCAACAGGACAGGTGCTGCAAGCAGCGCCAGTCCTGTTGTGCCTGCACAGTGCCTCCCTCGCATCGCCTGAAGCCAGCCGGCGCAAGGGAGGCACCATGACGGGGAGGTTCAAGGATTGGCGGGAGGAGGGCAGGACAAGGGCGAGTTCAGGATTCGGCCATAAGGCTGAATCCTAGACCCGTTTGGGAGACCGTGCAGCCCCAATTCGGGCCGTGTGGTCTCCTCAGATCTGCGTCCACTATTTAGTGGGTACAGATCTGAGGAGCGCATAGGGGAGGCTGGAGCCTCCCCTACGATAAGGGAGTGAACACTCCCTTGCCGCAGGAATGCTCCAGCCTCTCCTATACTGCATGGCGTACTGCATGGATATGGCGTTGGCCGGCCGACCTCGCCATTCCAGCGCAGTATAGGATTGCACCCTGAATGTCAATTTGAAGGACCTCAAGCCAATCATGCTGAAACATTCCGTTTTGTAAATTCACAACATTGCTTTTTGTAAAATAGCAAGTCTGGTTATGATGCTATACAAAGAAGTGCTTCAACAGCCTATAGATATAGATCTGTTACTATGATCAATAACGTTTGATTGAGATACAAACTAGTGTGAGAAGAGACACAGCAGAATAGTCGTTACCACTTTAAAGAACTGTCCCACAATGAAATCCAGAATAGTGTACTTATAAGGGTGAAACTAGAAACAGGGCACAATCTTAAACAGCGCTGGATTGGCACAGCTGGCTGGCCAGTGCCAAATCCAATGCTGCTTTGGGGAGGCTGGAGCCTCCCCAACGGCAAGGACACGTTCGCGCTAAATAGTAGGCGCAGATTCGAGGAGACGGTATAGCCCTAATCCTTATGGCCGAATCCAGAGCCCGCCCTCTCCCCACCCACAATCTCCCTCCCCCACCGCCAATCCCCATACTGGAACGGGACGGAGCCTCCCTCGCGCCGACCGGCCACTTGGAGCCCCCATGTCAGTGCTAATGCCATCACGTCAATGCTATGACGTAGCGTTGAAGCGATGGGCAGAGTAAGATTGCTCTACCCAGCAAGGCATTTCATCATCATCATCATCATCATCATCATGCTGCAGGGGCTTCCTATCTGGATCAGGACAATGGTACAGATGGGGTGTGCACCCCATTACCCCACACTATGGTTCAGATTAAAACTCCCTTGCTACCAACCTTGCTACCATATTTGCTCTTGGAAAGGAGCTCCAATGGATGCCTAATAGCACTTTTCCTCCTGGGTCTACAAGGAGCTTTGAGAAGGCAATTTTTGCTTTCTTTACCCACACTGCAGTCCTGATCCAGATTTATGGCTCATTATCACCATGTGGTATCTCTGGACCGTTAACTGGGGCCCTAACATCCCAGCGGGGCCCACTGCTGAGGCCAGGTTGGGCACCCCTATTTTCAGAACAGAAAGGTAGTGTATATGTTTTCTAAATAAACATATAAATACATTGCAATGTAATTCTAGGAGTTGGATCTAATATTTTTTAAGTCCCTCTTCTGGGGACCTGCCACAACCTGAGAACAAGCATTTTCTTGGAACCATTATAATAACAACTCATGACATGGACGGCTTTTGGTGACCAGAGTTTAATGGAAGATGGGTACAGATTTAATATCTGACTTTATGGTTATTTTTATGGCAGGCGCGTTTCTTTGAAGAGCTGATCAAAATCTGGATTCATTAGCACAGAGGTTTAGAGGTGTTTTTTTTCCAAAATAATAATAATTACGTTCAACATCATAATGCAGGACAATTAGAAGCCCAATACAGTTTTTAAAAAGCTAAGTTGTAACATTACAAGTATTAAATAAACTTAGCTGCTAGGGAAGGTCAGGTCTTCACTCATGTTATAGCTAATCCAAGTTTCTACAACTCCCCCATTCATAACCAAACCATCATAAGCACTGCTGAGTTTTTCATTTGAGATCTCTATGGTTATCCATCTGTAAGAAATGTTCAACTTTAATTTTAAAATTTTTAATAAAATTTTAAAAAACCTATTCGAGTCTATTGGAGGAGAACTGATATAATCCCTAAATTATAGTACTGAAAATGGCTGCATTGGATCCAATTTACAAGCCAAGCCTGTATCCACATTTATTCAAAAGTAAATCTCCCTTAGTTAAACGGGATCCAGTACGTGTGTATAAGATTGCTGCTGCTGTTCCACTGGATTCCATTAGGGCTGTGGAAGTTTGTGATTTTACATGACTTTGTGGGTTGCACTGAGAAAAGTACTTCTTAAAGTTGAGAAATTAATGCAGTACATTGTGCCTTTAAACCGCTTCTTCACGATAAAATGACTGAAAAGTTGAAAACATATAATTAAAAATACTGTATTACACCCCCACCCTTATGATGCATCCAGTAGCTACATGTACAGGGTGTTCAGAAAGTCACTGTGCACTTTTCATAAATAAATATACATAAGTGCACAGTGACTTTCTGAGTACCCTGTACATTTGAAGAAATGGGCATGAGACAACCAGTCACATGACCTGTACACTGTTGTAAGATCTGCAGATATCACATGATCTATACACAGAGGTCAGTGCAAATATTCTACTTAACATACAGATGTTGCCGCTATAATAGCACTTCTCCTATACCTACATGCGTAGTGAGCAATAATCAACACCTGCCTGCCAAGGGTAATGTTATTGGAAAGACTGAGAATGAGGTAACGCATCTGCGTTAAAATTGCACAACAAATGTCATTCTTTCAAAAGCAATCCACCAAGCAACAACAAAAATTCACTTAGAAAAAATCCAGACACAGTAGCACAGTACCCTTAAATAAGAACCGAAGTACTGATGGATCAGACCAAAGGGGGCCCATGTAGTCAAGCATCCTTTCTCCCACAATGGCCCATCAAATGCCTCTGGGAAGCCCACAAGCAAGATAAGAGACAAATACTGCAATTCTAGCACACTTACCTGGGAGAAAGCCCCATTGACTGTAAGCCCCACTGACTTCTTTCCTGCTCCTGCTCCACTACAACTTGGATTCAAGTGCATCCCAGAGGACGTGCACAGTCACCACGACTGTTAGAGATGGATAAATCTGCCATCTCTGAAAGTATCTTACAGGCATCCAAGCTAGTGAATGTCACATCTTGGAGCAATGAATTCCACAGGCTAATTATGCAATGTATGAAGAAGTTCTTCCTTCCGCCATCCCAAATCTCCCACCAATCAGTTCCAGGGAATGATCCCTGGTTCCAGTTTTGCAATAATGAGAGAAAAATGTACCCTCCCGCCTCTCTCCATTCCCTCCGTACCATGTGTAATTGTCTACATTTCAATCATGAACCCCCCCATCACCTTTTTCCAAACTAAACAGCCCCAAACAGCATAGCCTGTTTTTCGTAAGGAAAGAGCTCCAGCCCTCTATCTTGATTAAGACCAACTGAAAAGCCCCATAGTAGCGAGCAAGCTTTCAAGTGAAAAACAAAGGCAATGTGGGAGAAAACAAGATATTTCTGGTCAGTACAGTAGCAATATTGCAAATATAAAATGTCTTAATAGACGAGACACCTCAACTAAATAAAATCCATTCCAGTTCTGAAAGGTATGCACTTGAGACTAACTCACTCGCTGGCAAAGAGAAAGATGGGAGCTCAGCTCCGTCCTTTGCTCTTTGGTTGCTATCATTCTTCTCTGCCACCAGAGATCTTCCAGGAAATATGGTCACTAATGCTTAGCAACCGGCGAGGAAGAAAGGGGAGAGAAACTCCACCTATCCCTAAGGTCTCTCGCTCACCAGAAAACATTTCCAGGAAAGTTCTTTTCTTTCTCTGTTTTTAACGTTCTCGACTGGGGAACTGAAATGAAAAACTCGGGTGACTTTGGGGTTCTGCTAAAAACGAAAGAAGAAGACGACGGCGATCGAACACTCAGTTGAACGAGTCCAGTGCGGTGATGAAGGCGAGCTTCACCTACACCGCTGGCCCACAAACGCCTTCCAACATGTCCACAGCAGACCGCCTGACAGGGATGCTGCAGCCAAGGCAGGCGGCTGTGGTGAGTTCAAGCTCCCCACCCCGCGAGACGCACAAGTGGCAGAGGAGAGAGCGACGCCCGTCCAAGCCACAAAGAAAATCGCCAGTGAGAGAGAGAGAGAGAGAGAGAAGGGAGAGAAAGCACTTACTTGCTCCCATGCCCCGAGGCTGGAGTTGTCAGCGCAGCTACAAGTGAAGCCTCTCGCTCCCTTTTGGGTCCCCCTGCAAGCTCGCTTGCTCGGCTCCCCCAGACACTTGTTCTCTCTCTCCACTTACTTCCTAGAAGGAAAGAAAGCGCTGCTGCTGTTGCCGCCGCTTCCAGCCAACCCCTCTCCAGAAGGCAGAGCCCTGCTCCAGGGGCTGCAAACAACAGCGCCTGTCTCGCTCGCGGCCGGTGGAGCGGCGGTGGCGCCCTCTCTCTCCCTCGCAATCTCTTGGCCACGTGAGCCAAGAGCGGCCCCTCCCGGGCTCCAGGGACCAAGCCAGCCTCAAGTGATTGCGCGCCGGGGGGCGGAGGCAGGCGGGCAGGGCGCGGCTCTGGCTCTCGCGAAGGGCACGGGAAGGCGGGGCAGGCAGGATTCGTGCTGTAACCCGGGACGCCCGCGGATTACGACCTACACAGACCCCCATTTGCCTGCCTCCGCCTGCGTTGGTGCTGGTGGAGAAGGGGAGGGAGAGGGGCGCATGTAGCGGGGCAGCCGAGGAGAGCCGTCCCGCGGAGTGGGGAACCTGCAAAGAAGAGACTGCTGGCGCCGGGCATCTCCGGGAACAGGCGGCGGCAAGAGGGAGGGTCATCATCGGTGCGAGCAATCCGCGCGAGGAGCAAGCTTGGGGGAAGAGAAGGTGCGTTGGGGTGGGCGGCCGGTAGGAAGGCCGGATGGATGCCTGTTGGAAAAGGCTTCGGAAACGCTGTCCCAATGGTTGGCCAGGAGAGGAGAAAGGGCCCCCCTGATTTGATGCGACAGTAACAAGCCCGGCACTTTGTGCTGGGGAGCCGGCAGCACGCTGTGATCTGAAGTGGGCGCCGTTGGGTTCGTTGGGAGTTCAAAATGGATCGGGGATTGTGCGACCTCGACTTGAGAAAACTACTTGGAAGATACCGAGTCTCACCAAATTATTCTCCTTCACTGGAGACCTTCAAGCAGAGGCTTGGCAAGCACCTGCTGGATTTCCTGCTACAGGCAGGGGCTTGGACTAGATGACCTTGTAGGTCCCTTCCAATTCTATGAATTGTGGAATTCCCTCTACCTACAGCACGTATACCCACGCAGGCACACAAAGCTCAAGATAGATAGATTAGATAGATAATTTTATTGGCCAAGTATGTAAAACCATGCCTGGAATTTGATACGGCTACCGGCAACATACATACATAATAAACAATAAGTACACAGAACAAATAAGGCAGTGATGTCATGCAGGGGGAACACGGGGGACTCAGTTCCACTAGTTAAAATTAGGGCTGACTCCACCCACTTCACTCTCCCTCCTCCCCCTCCCAATTCCTCTGCAAAGAGCTTTTCTTCTTGGTTGGCCGGCACTCAGAGGGTTAAAGGCAGTGATGTCATTCAGGGGGAACAGACCAGAATGGATCCTAATGGGCTCAGTGGCTGGTTCTGGGTTCCCAACAAGTGTCAATCAAAAGTGAGTTCCTGTTCCTAAATCATTTGAATGACACCACTGAAATAAGGGCATTATTCAGAATAAAACACTGCCTCAAACTCCAAGTCGCCTCAGCACAATTACAAGTTCAGCAGTTTAATGGTACAGGGGAAAAAACTATTTTTGTGCCTAGGTGTTTTGGAGTACAGAGTCCTATATCGACGACCAGAAGGGAGAAGGTCAAACAAATTATGACCAGGGTATAAAGGATCTGCAGCAATATTGTCTGCTCACTTTTTAACCCGAGCAGTATACAAGTCCTCTATTGAGGGCAGGCCAGTTCTAATTATTTTTTTAGCAATTCTAACAGTCCTCTGGAGCTGTTGCTTATCCAGTTTGGTTGCCGAACTGAACCAAACAGTTATGGAATTACAGGGGACAGATTCAATAATACCTCTGTAAAATTGGACAAGCAGCTCTCGAGGCAAGTTAAATTTCCTAAGCTGATGCAGGAAATACAATCTCTGGTGAGCTTTTTAAATAATACAACTGATATTAGTTGACAAACTGATATTTCAAGTCCTGAGAGAGTACAGAACCCAAAAACTTGAACGACTCCACCACAGAAACCGTACTGCTTAAGCTGGAAAGTGGGAGTAAAGGAGTGGGGTGCTTTCTAAAGTCTACTATCATCTCCACAGTTTTTTGTGAGTTGAGCACTAAGTTGTTACTGCTGCACCATGAAACAAGTTGCTCAACTTTCCGTCTGTATGCAGACTCATCACCGTCCTTAATAAGACCAATGATTGTTGTATCATCTGCAAACTTTAAGATCTTAACAGAGGGGTCCATTAGGTGCAGTCATTTGTATAAAGGGAGATATGGTCACCTTTTCAACAGCTATCAGCTGGTGCATATAACCATTATCAAAAACCGCTACTGGTGCTTGTAACACTGTAACAGCACAGACCTATGCATACCTACTCAGAAATAAATCCCATTGTATTCAATGGGACTTCCTCTCAGGAAAGTATGCATAGGGTTGCAACCAGCAGCGTCATGCAGCCGGAACACTGGGCGGGAGGAAAGAGTGAGCGGCAGCCCGCCAGGTGGGGAAGACGGGGAAGACGGCGAAATGGACCGGAACGCAACGGGCGGGGCTGCCGCTCACCCGTTCCTCCCGCCCAGTGTTCCGGCTGCATGACGCCGCTGGTTGCAACCCAAGACAATAGTTTTGCTGTAGTTTGATGATGATCTATTGCTGTATCATAGCATTAGCTACTACTTCTCTAATTCAGATAGCACAGCCCCTGCCCAGTTAGTCTTATAACTAATTGCCAGGTCCTGTAAACTCCAAACACAACCATTGACTCATCTCACATCAAAATGCCAGAATGTATATAGTCATATCTTCTGCCCTAGCAACCAGAGCAGGCACCAGAGGCAGCTCCCCAGATGCCACTTCCCTGACAGTGCACCAGCAGTTACTACTACCATTCCTTCTCCCAAAGAAAGTGGGAAACGGACCACTTCTTCTGTTCTGTTTCCCTCTTTCCAAGCAGGAGTGGGAAGAAGAAAAGCAGCAGAGAAAGTGCCTTCTGCCAATCTGCTGCCAGAGGCCGTTCCCTCATTCAGCCTTGTGGTTGTGCTGTCCCTGCCAGCAACTTTGGAAGATCCTCCAGTTCTCAAATGAGGCCAGCCAATTGTCAGCTGAGCTTCTTTATTATTAGGTACACGTTTGGTACTCGGGTGGCAACCAGCTCGCATATTCTTACTATTCTTTCTCTTTCACTATTCACTCGTTTTTAGCAGCCCCTTCTCTTAGTAATTCTGCATACATCTGTTTGGCATTGCCCTATACTAGTGAAATCCATGGCTGTACATCTCAGTAATATTGGACTAAAATATTTTTAGCAACTTGGAAAAACTGGGGGTCTGGGATGACTCATCTTTGGGGTAGTTCCTTGTGTCCCAAGTCGCTAGACTTGTTTCTCTTGTGTCAGTTCAAAAATCAATAAACAATGATTTTTAAATAATAATATAATAAATAATAATTTTTATTTATTTATTTATAATATATTTATTTATTTATTAGTAATGTATTTATTTATAATAATTATTTATTTAAATAATTTTATTTATTTTTTTTTTTTATTATTATTATTATTATTATTATTATTATTATTATTGACATCCAAGTTATGGCCACATCAGTGCTTTTGTGCAGATACAGCTCATCTGTTGAGAGAGTCAAGCTTTTGCACAGCTGTCCAGCTTGTGTGCAGACAAAATAGCCCTGGGCCAGCAACAGCTGAATGTTTTGACATGTTCAAACTTCTGGACAAACCTCTGGAATGGAATTAGTAAGTATCTTGGGAATTTACAGCCCAATCCTATCCCTCTTTTCCACTGACAGGTGCAATGAGGCCACCAGTGTAATGGTGGAGAGGCCATCACCCGCCTGTGTTTAGTGAGCTGGTGGTAGGGCAGGCAGTGGGAAGAACAGGGTGAGGAAGGGGAGGAAGGGGGGAGTTTCTGGGAGGAAAGGAGCGTGGGGATGGGATTTTGTTGAGGGTGGGAAGGGGCTGTTGTAGGTGGCAGCAGCTCCACTATCCTGTTCCCCTTTCTGGATCCAATAGCTGGTGCAGATCCAAGAGGCGTATCCCAGCATAAATGTTCCCTTACCTTGAAGAGGCTACAGAGTCTGCCTCCCTCATCAGATGCAGTGCTTTCTTTGTTGGGGTGGCTGCATGGGGGGGGGGCTTAGGTTGTATTGAGCTGTTAGTTTATCATCATCCTGCTATCAACCAAAAGTCATTCACAAAGCTGTTTACATCATAAAACAAATAAATTGTTGATATGAAAATATGGTGGCGTATAAATATTGGCATGCAGCAATAAGCACTGAGTGAGTCCTAAAGATGCCAGTAAGATTTAAGGGAACTAGGAAGGCTTGTCAATTGGAATAATTTGGAATGACCAGTGAGCCTTCCATTAAGCAGGCAGGATGATTGGCAGCAAATAATGCTTACATGTAGTGAAGGCTACTCACAGCTGGTATGCAAGCCTCTCAATACGTGGATTGGACTTTTGCCTGGAGAACATCCAGAACAATGCTAATGGCCTCTAGAAAGCTGAGGTGCTGGCTTGGAGACATTCCACATTATCAGCGTGGAAAGCCACTTGACTCTCATAACAATTACTAAAGGGCTTGACATGTGGTTGATGTTTTCTCTCTTTTAATGAGACAAGCTTTAAAGTCTTCTGCCTGTGCTTTCAAACTGTCTTTCTTTTGGGCCAATACAGGGTAAATTGAATTGGAGTAACATCCAGCAATTGTGCAGAGTTCCCAACAATGCTGAGGCTGCACTCCTAAGCATTCTTGGGAGTAAATATCATTGAGCTCAACAGGGCATACTAAAAAGTTTTGTGAAGCTGTACTGTGAAGCAGTTATTATTTATTATTTATTGAATTCCACCTTTCTGCCCCATATTTCTGCATCAACCATGGATGAAGTGATTCAAAGGAAGGAGATGGGATGATGACATGATTTTCACTTATGTTAAACCCCAACCTCAGGCTGGTGTCTTTCTTGGGGGTGGTGCAAGGGAAATAGGCTACCTTAGAATGCCAGATGCATTCAGCGTTTCGATTGTTTTGCTGGAGAATAGACTATGAATGGCAATCTGAGGGGTGCTACCGGCAAGAGAAGTAAGAAATTCCAGAGAAAGATACCAAGTTAGATTTATAAATAACAGTTTGTTTAAAGCTGGGCTGGCTGAGAGAAGAGGCTTAACAAGAAGGCTTTTCTACCTAGGAAATTGTTTTTGGAAATCTTGGATTGATTTGTTTTTGTGAATGACTTCTTTTCTTTTGCTTTTTTTTTTTCCCTCCTGTATTTTTGCTCTATGGAAAGTTAAACAGCCGGATCTACTTTTTAGTCGCGGAGGGATCTTGGAGATTGTTTTTAAAGCTGGGAAATATAAGCTGATTTAAACTTTTGGATTAGGGTGGGGTTTTTTTTTGTCTTTTTTTTCTTTGTCTCCCTGCTGGGTTTGGATTTTGTGGATTAAGTTTCTGGATTGTTTTGTTGGAGAACAAACTCCAAGGAGAGGTTAGATTGGGTTAAAGGCAGTAGTGGGATCTAAATGATTTAGGAACAGGAACTCACTTTTGATTGGCACTTGTCGGGAACCCGGAACCAGCCACGGAGCCCGTTAGGATCCGGAATGCCCGTTCTGGTCCGTTCCCCCTGAATGACATCACTGCCTTCGCCCCCCTAGGAATCTGGAGTTGCTCCCTTTAACCCTCTGAGTGCTGGCCAACCAAGAAGAAAAGCTCTTTGCAGAGGAATTGGGAGGGGGGAGGAGGGAGAGTGAAGTGGGCGGAGTCAGCCCTAATTTTAACTAGTGGAACTGAGTTCCCCCGCGTTCCCCCTCAATCCCACCACTGGTTAAAGGGCAAAGAGACTGACATACAATTTGGTCCAAATAGACAGAAGGGAAACAGTCATACGATTTGGATTAAACAGACAGAAGTGAAACTGACAAAAGACTTGGACTAAATAGACAGAAGGGTAATAACTTCATATTTGTGGATTAAGCATTTGGATTGCTCTGCTGGAGAACAGACTTTGAAGAGAGGCCTGACTGGATGAGTGGGTAAAGAGATTGATTTGAGACTGGCACCAAAATTTGTAGGGACCTTGATTTGGGACTTGGAATTTCCTCCAGAAAGTACATACTTGCTATAAAGTGGACTTATTGAACGTGGAAAAAATTATTTAAGGGAGCTGATATATACAGATTAATGCTCTTTTGAATTGGATGTAAGGGAATTTGAAATGAAGAATTTAAAACAAGGCTGATCTACTTAAAAGGAACGGTTCCAGTGGGGGAGGTGTTGAGATTTTACTGTAATATTGTTGAAAATAGTGACACCACTGGCCAGGATGGGGGCCGGAATACATGCTGAGGTAAGCAAGGTCAGGGGGTGAGCCAGGATGGGTCTGACAACACCTGTCCAGGTTGAGATGCTGGCAGGCAAGTCCTTTGGGCGTTTATGCAAAGGCCTTTTGCCTTTTCACACCATAAAGTGTGTTTGGACCACTCTCGGAATCAGAGAGGCTAGCAGACAGACGTGCGCCATCCTCCCTGACTCCGAGAGTAGTCCAATGTGCTTTATGGTGGCCCTATGGTGACCTAACTGTTTGCTGGCCTTAACTCCAGGTTAGGATTGCGCTCTGTATGACATAATCAACCCTAGATTACTTACACAAAAGCACAGGGATGCTTTTGTATGTTTTTGGTATGTTTTTGCCAGGTCTGCAGTGAGATCTAGTGTTGGTTCTCCACTTGCTCTCCAGTAAGTACAGAGACTGGGATGCTTGGGACACTATAGTGATAGGGACTGTAGTCCTAGCTGGAGGGAAGGGAATTAATTGTGTTTGTTCTTTTCATTCCAAGCCAGTTGTGTGTTGGGCTCTTGTAGCAGCCTGCCTCTTTCTGTTGCGTATTATAGGAGACTGTATCTAATGTGGTCAAGCTTCTCTTTGTGTTCATCCACCTGAGGTTTTAAGGAATAATACTATCATGTTTATACCATTCAATGTGGAATTTCATGAAGAGTTAAAAGAAACAAACCGGAGTGGAATATCATGCCCAAAAAGCTAAAAATCAAAGATACGTCTTATGTAAAAATCACAGTTTTTAGGAATAAAACCATTGTGAGCACAATCCTAACCTGGAGTTAGGTTGGCATAAACTAAGCCAGCAAAGTTTGGCCAGCACAAGGGCCACCGTAAAGTATTTTTGAACCACTCTCGAAGTCAGGGAGGATGGCTCACATCTGTGTGCTGACCTCTCTGACTCCGAGAGCGGTCCAAACATACTTTACGGTGGCCTTTGTGCTGGCCAAACTTTGCTGGCTTAGTTTATGCCGGCCTAACTCAATTTAGGATTGTGCCCTATATACCTAATATACCGCTTGCTGTGGAAATTTCATGAGAAATTAAATGAAACAAACTGGAATGTAATATCTTTATTCTATCAAATGTTACACCCGAAAAACTAAAAATTGAAAATATGTCTACTGTAAAAATCATGGTTTGTTAAAATCAAAGTTTTTAGGAATAATATCATTGTGTAATATACCATTCAATATGGAATTTCATGTGGAATTCAGGTTAATAAACCAGAATGTAATACCTTCATTCTATCTAAAGTTATGGCCAGAAAACAAAACAAAATACTGTTAGGGCCTTAGAGCCCTGGCAGCACTTGTGTGGCTTCCCTGTGCAAAGCTAGGCAGAGGCAGGGGAATGCATGCAGCCGATTGGCTGCAGGCTTCACAGTGGGCACAGTGTGGCTGTTGTCTGGGCTCCTGTGAGCAATCAACTTCAGTCTGAGTGTGGTGATTAGAGATACTTTGGGAAGGGGTTTTCCTCAGTTTGGCAGGAAGTGTGCTGGCTGAATAGCCAGGATCAGTGGTGTCATCTGTTAATGAACAGAGGGAACGCTGGGCGGGACTTACGCGTGATTGGCAGCCCGTCTGTTGCGTTCCGCCGCCTGCCCGCCCACCGCGCGGGGTGCCTCTGGTTGGTGTGCCCCACCGCTGCTCGCCCAGGCACCTGGTGCACGCACCCCCGTCCCCCGCGGCGAGCAGGCACCCCCTCCGAGGCCAGGGCAGCGCGGGTAGGTGGCGGAACGCAACGGACGGACAGCCAATCAGAGCGTAAGTCCCGCCCAGCGTTCCCTCTGTTCATTAACAGATGACACCACTGGCCAGGATGGGGGCCGGCATACATGCTGAGGTAAGCAAGGCCAGGGGGTGAGCCAGGATGGGTCTGACAACACCCGTCCAGGTTGAGATGCTGGCAGGCACGTCCCTTGGGTGTTTATGCAAAGGCCAAACCAAGGCTTTGCCTGGGTATGTCAGTGCTGGCCAGCTGCCTCGACCCTTCGGGGTCGGCTGGGATAAGTGAACCCAGCCCTGGGTTGGTTGGTGCCTGGAGCCAGTATGTCACGCCCATTGGGGTCTGGGGGAGGTAAACGGCCTGGCCGTTTCCCCCCGATCAAGTAGCTGCCAGCATGCTTGGGGTTTGTTCCCTAGTGCAGTTTTCTCTGCTGCAGGTTAAGTTTATTGTCATTTTATTCAAGAAACGATAATCATCCCAAGCCTCTGTCTTGGGTGCTTATTTGGGGGGGGGTGCCAATGTAAATACAACTGTTTAATGTAACATCAGGTATGAAGGCTACATTGAACCTCCAGGTGCATGGGTAGTATGTCAGTGAGTACTATGTACAGGGGAGCAATAGCAGGGAGGGTACCGACATTCATCCAGTACTTGTGGGGAAATAGTCACTGCCTTTATTTTTTGGCCATTATTATGTCATGTCATGGCTATGGCTACCTCTCAGCACCTACCTCACAGCCTTGTCAAGAAGGCGAGGAACCATGCACACCACCCTGAGCTCCTTGGAGGAAGGGTGGTATAAAATGAGAAAAATATAAATGAATGAATAATTTTGTTGTAAGGGGGTGTCAAAAATTTATGGGCCCTGGGTACCAAATGAGTTAGCTCCACCACTGCCCCTGGGTGCCCACAGTGCTACAATTGCTGCAGTGCTGGCAGGATACCCGCACCCCAAGCTCCACCCCTGCAACCACTCACCTGCCGTCGTAAAGTCCTAGTAGGACTTTGGGATCTGCTGCCTTATAGACAACATTGCCAGCCACTCCACCAGCCCTAGAACATAAGAAGAGCCCCACTGGATCAGGCCAAAGGCCCATCTGGTCCAGCTTCCTGTATCTCACAGTGGCCCACCAGATGCCTCAGATGCCTGCTACTAGATACCTGCACCTTGCTACTAGATACCTGCACCTTGCTGCCAGTGCTGTTTCTCACTCATGGATTTGTAAAGAATGCAACAAGGGTCAACAGGTTGATGCAAATGCTCATTTTTCATAGCATGAAGGTGTAATGCTGCATCTATTCCAGTTGAATTTCTGCCAGCAAGACAGGGATGAGAGCCACAGAGCCATTGTGCTGCCTGATGGGTCGAAGCTCATCATATGCTGCTTCCCCAATGCAGCATCAGTAAACAATTACTTGGAGGGGGGACAGCAGGGCAAAGTGCATTTCTGAGGGGGTGAACTTTGCACTACATGTTAGATTTCTGGAAGAGAAATAAGTGCATCTTAAAAATGCACTTTAATTAATTTAAATAATTAATAAGTTAATTATTTAACTTATATGCAGAGTACATCATGAGGAAGGCTGGGCTGGATGATTCACAAGCTGGAATCAAGATCGCTGGGAGAAATATCAACAACCTCAGATATGCCGACGACACCACTCTAATGGCAGAAAGTGAAGAAGACTTAAAGAACCTGCTGATGAGGGTGAAAGAAGAAAGTGCAAAAATTGGCTTGAAGCTCAATATTAAAAAAACTAAGATCATGGCCACCACTCCCATCACTTCCTGGCAAATAGAAGGGGAAGAAATGGAAGCAGTGACAGACTTTATCTTCCTGGGGTCCAAGATCACCGCAGATGGTGACTGCAGCCATGAAATTAAAAGACGTTTACTTCTTGGGAGGAAAGCTATGGCAAACTTAGACAACTTAATAAAAAGCCGAGACATCACCCTGCCAACAAAGGTTCGCATAGTCAAAGCGATGGTTTTCCCAGTAGCTATGTATGGCTGTGAGAGCTGGACCATAAGAAAGGCAGAGCGCCGAAGAATAGATGCTTTTGAATTATGGTACTGGAGAAGACTCTTGAGAGTCCCCTGGACTGCAAAGAGGTCCAATCGGTCCATCCTCCAGGAAGTAAGCCTGATTGCTTCCTGGAAGGACAAATCCTGAAGCTGAAGCTGAAGTACTTTGGCCACCTCATGAGAAGAGAGGACTCTTTAGAAAAGACCCTCATGCTGGGCAAGATGGAAGGCAAAAGGAGAAGGGGGCGGCAGAGGATGAGATGGTTAGATAGTGTCACCGAAGCGATGAACATGAAATTGGGCGAACTCCGGAAGCTAGTGGAGGACAGGGAGGCCTGGCGTGCTGTGGTCCATGGGGTCGCAAAGAGTCGGACACGACTTAGTGACTGAACAACAACAACAAAAATAAACAGAAGGGAGCAGCTCTCTTTTTGCGCGCGCGCGCGTGTGCACACACACACACACACACACACACAGGGGGGTGTTAGTAAACAAAAGCACCCTAAAAAGAGTCCACAAACCTCAACTCACTCATCTAGTAGTGAGTGGCTCATCTAAAAATCCTCTCTGATCCCAAGCACACACCATATGCTCCCCCTTTCTTCCCCGTTTCCTAGTTGCTCCACAGTGGCTGAATACACCTGCCCCTTTATATTAGTGGAAGAAAGGAGATTTTTTTCCCCCTCCTTTTGTTAGGTTTTTTCCCCCCCTGCAGGGTAGAGCAGTAGTTGGCTTGGTGTTTTCTGTGAAGCCTAACTTACTGGGGACAAAGTAAAAGCAAAGAGAGGGCAGTTTTTCTCCCGGGATTTGGGTTTTGCAACCACATCCGCCCTGCTTTGGCACTAACCTATCGCGAAGAAAACTCCTCTCCGTTGATGGGGAAGTGGGTGGGTTTTTTCTCCCCACGGGATGTTTTTTTGCATGAGAAAGCAAGGAGGGTGGTGTGTTTTGCAAAGTCCAGATCATGAGAGAGAGGCAACCCCTCAAACCATAGAGAAGGCGAGGCAGCAGGATGGGAGATGTAACTCCCCCCCCCCCCAACAGGGCTTTCGGTGGAAGCAGAGGCTGCTCACCTGCGGAGCCCTCGCCACTTGTGCGCACGAGTGTGTTTATCAAAGCCTGACCCTGAACATGTGAAAAGTGCCTTTGCTGTAAGTCATCACAATGGTTCAGCAATGTTGGGAGGGAGCTGAAGACAAGCTCCTTGTTTGCGGGGATGATCACACCCTCTGGCACAACCAATAGTGCGCATTCCCATTTATATTGAGTGACCAACTTTTCCCTGATGCCTGTGCCTAGGTGTACACACGAATCCCACAAAACCAAACTGATCTCTACACACGGAAGTATAACAGAGGGGAATTAAGGTGAGAGGGTTCTGGTTCATTTCTCCTCCAGAACCTGGTGTGAGGGCATATCATACACGCTTGCTGAAGCTAAGAAGGTCTAGCTCAGGGTGACCACATATATTGAAACCCTTCCATGATGAGCTGCTCCTGCCAAAAATTCCCTCTCCTATACAATGGACAAAAGTAGAGGCACTCTGTCCTCCTGGTCACCCTGGTCTAGCTCTAATTGGTGCTGGATAAGCGACCACCCCAAATACCCAGGTATTCTGCATTGAGTTCCATGAGCGGAAAAATATGAATACAATTGTGTTGGTGTGCTGAGAATTTCTGCATGTTAATAGGCTGAAGAAAGGGGGGCGCTATCAGTGCTCCTGGGAACCAAATATTTTGTAGTGAGATGAAGAAGGGTGAATGGGAGAACCAAAGGGGAGCAATAGAAATGGAAGCAAGAGAAGGGTCAGGGAGTGCCTCCGAAGGAAGGAACTTGAACCCCTGCTTTCAATCCTTGGCATCTCCAGTTGAAAAGGATCTCAAACAGGAGGTATGAAAATGTCATCTCCTTGTTAATGGAAATAGATTAAAGTAACTGTAATAGGGGAAATCCTACAATAAGGGCTGCCAGGATACATTTTGTTGATAGTATGTATAGTATAGTATGTATGATTTAGATTTTTTGAATAAAAAAACTAAAAAGGTAGAAAAAGTCATCTCCTGGGTCGAAGAAATGCTGACACTTAACTCCAGATAACAGGATGGAAAGTGAACCAAGCTCCACGTTTAGGAAGTGGGGGAGAAGTTTCAGACACAGGGTCTCTAGTTTGGAAAGACTTCCTAATCCGCCTCCCAGCCATGGAAATGCACTGAAAAAGTGATTGCAGCGAGGGAGGTCCTGGTCCATTTGCCTTTAGTTCCAGCCCTCTCTCCCCCCCCCCATTTCAGTTTTTAGAAAGCTGCGTGGCGGGCATCTTATGGCAAAGTTTGGAGGCATCTGGAGGTGAGACGAAATTCGTTAAGCCCCTTGCCGTTCCCCCTATAACTAGGGTTACCAAACTGGGACAGAGTGCCTATATCTTTAATCATTGCATAGAAAAGAGAATTTGGGCAGGTGCAGCTCGTCATGGAAGGGTTTCAAAAGCTGCACCTGTCCAAATTCCATTTTCTATACAGTGGTTAAAGGTATAGGAACTCCCTACCTGTACCTCCAGCTCTGCTTACTACAACATTTTTAAAAGCGCATCATTCTGGAGGGGACCATGATGTATAAAGGCAAAGAATTGGATTGCGGAGGGTTACGAGGCTTGGGCGAAGAGTCATTCATCCTCCAGCACGCTGGTCACAGAAACTGCAATCGGTTCTAAAAAAGCCTTTACTGCTCCCTCAGGCTTTAAAGGACAGGCCAATGACTGGGAGGGAAAAGCCGCTCCGAGCCCAGCCCCGGGAGCACATCCAGAGACATTCTGTTTGTCCTCTGCCCTTCACTGGGCGTTGGCTGCTCCTGCCGCAAGGCGGGGCGGGGGCGGGGCGTCGCGCTCCCTGCCATCGGTCGGCAGTCTGGGTCTGCCCGGCGGAGATGCCGAGGCTGGCGGAAGGAAGCGCACGCGTGCCAGGATATCGGCTCCTCTCCTTCCTAACTTTGCATGAGGGCAGGGACTGTGAGGACCTGAGCCGGCTGCAGGCAGGAAGTGGCGGCGCCTTCCCAGTATGCGAAGCTGGATGAACGAGAAGGCGGCGCAGGAAGGGCGGCTGCCGCGGAGAACGCCGGCCTGAGCGGTCGAGGGACACCGACAGGACGACTCCAAAGAGGTCCCCGTGTGAGTCTGAGGCAGCGAGGCAAACAAGAGCCTGGCGGCGTCTGAGTATTCACAGCCCAGTCCTAAACTGCCTGACTGCCTGGGAGCGCAGCGGTAGCCTGGTGGTCAGGACGCAGGACTGGCAGCGGGTCTGCTTGCTTCGGCGCCGGCCTCTGCCTAAAGCCACGCAGCCTTAGGGCACGATCCTCTGCATGTCTACTCAGAAGTAAATCCCATTGTGTTCAATGGGGCTTACTCCCAGGAAAATGGGTATAGGATTGCCGCCTCAGTCAGAAGTCGGGAACTGGCGGCGACTCCCCACCCCTCCCACTGCCTCGGAACTCTCCCCCATGCCACAAGGCCGCCTCTCCAGCAAGAGGGGAACTCACCACTGCTTGTGGGCGGTAGTGGTGAGTTCACCAGTGCCAGCAGTAATGGCGTACTGCCAGCGCTGGAGGTGCTTTATGGCACCTTGTGCAACATTTGCCTGGGTGGTATGAGCCTACTGCCCATGGTAAGGGGTATAGGGTTGGGCTCTCGGAGAACAAAGCAGGGGGAATTTGCTCCTGACATAGAAATCAGGAGTATTCCGAGCGTGTTAGCAAAACAAAACACGTGGAGAACGCAACTGATGTTGTAAAATGCTAAATCTTCCCCATCCCACTTTTTCTTTTCCACTCGCTTTCTAAATCCTGGTAAATCCTTTTGTCTAGCAAATGTCCCTTTGTCCCCGCACAGGGTAGAAAGAAAATACTTTTTTCTTTCACACAACTTTTGGGGTCCTAGGCAGTGGTGTACCTGGTGCCACTACTACATGGGGCAAACTGCTCCCACTGTCCCACCGTGGCTGTTCAAATCCATGGGTAGACCTGACCTTCACCTTGAGATCCCCGCCCCCAGGAAGCCAGGTCTCAGTGGCATACCTGACCATGTGCTGCCAGGGGTCACAGGAAAATTTGTTGCCCCCATATCGTGAAATGGAATTTAATTAATTAATCACATCAGTTAAACAAAGAGACCGTCTACCCCAGTGGCTCCTAACCTGGGGGTTGTGACCCCCCCAAGGAAACTGGAACCACTGTATTCCCCTTTAAGGGGAGTGGCTGAAGCAGGGATGGCAACAGCTTCACAGATATTGTGCCGCCGTCACAAAGGGCTGTGGTAAGGTACGTGGTTCACAAACCTGTAAGTGGGCATGATCGCCAAAAGGAGCTGTTTGGGGCAGTGGGATTGCCTGCAGAAGGAATCACCACCCACCTTCTCTGAATGACTACCCTCCAGGTACTTTATCATAGCCCTTTGTGGCGGTGGCGCAATCTCTGAGGGTGTCCCTGCTGTCGCCACCCTCCTGGCAAGGATGTACAGTGTTCCCAATGTTTGTGTAAAGGCTGGGAACCGCTGGTCTACCCTTATGGTGTGCAGCCCCATTCCACGCTTGGTACACTACTGGTCCTGACAAGGTTATAAAATGCTTTACTCCTACTTCAATAGTATGGACTCCTACAAATGATTTCCATTGCCAACTGCAAGGGAGAAGAGTAGCTCCATCAAGCTCGAGAGGAGCCAGCCACTATCTGGAGACAGTGCTTGCATCATCGTGTCTGTAATGCCTGGGTGGCTTAGGGATTGGACATTGGCCATGCCTATTAAAGGAGCCCATCCAGCTGGGCCATTCCCTGGAGTCCTCAGTACCGATGGCAGTCAGCAGAACCCTGTAAAGAACCAGAGATCACAACCATTGTCTTAGTTAACAGCATCGTGTGCTTTCATAGCTGGGTTTGCGAATGTTCTCATACGTTGTGAAAGACAAGGGGTCTGTTTGAAGGAGAGGCAGTTGAGAAAATAGGCTGTCACTGCTCTCTTCCCTGCACTATCACTTACCAGAGTTCATGGGGAGCCTGTTGGAGAGCTTTCAGTCAGCAGTTCTTTCCACCCATCCTCTACTTATGTCAAAGCAAGAACCACTTGCTGGCTGGATCATTTCCAAACTGCCACCCTTCTTCCTGCAGCAGCAGGCAAATTCCCTTCCTCCCCACCACCACGCGGTACAATCCTGTCCTTGCACAATCCTCTGCTTGGTTACTCAGAGGCAAGTCCCACTATGTTACTCCTGGGAAAGTGCATAGGATTGCTGCCTTTATTTTGGGTGCATTCTTGTTTGCCTGCCTGTGTTTTTTTCTTCTTCACCTCTTGCCTTTCTCCTTGCCTCTATTCATTAGAAGTGGCTTGAAAATTTAGGGCTCCTTAAATTTTCACTCAAATACTGCCATCACCCCCCTTTGTGCTGCGTATCTTACTATGTTACTAGTGCATCACATTTTTACTTCTCCCTCCCCCCTCGCCGCACAACTTCTCAAGTTGTGAGGATGAAAAGGTAGGAAATGACCATATGCATAGTTCTGAGCTCTTTGGAGGAAGAATGGGATAAAATAGTGCAGGAAAGTAAAAATGTAGTAAGATAGTAAAGGTAAAGGGTAAAGGTTTCCCCAGGACCAAATGGTCTAGTCCAGTGGTGTCATTCAAATGATTTAGGAACAGGAACTCACTTTTGATTGGCACTTGTCGGGAACCCGGAACCAGCCACAGAGCCCATTAGGATCCGGAACACCCATTCTGGTCCATTCCCCCTGAATGACATCACTGGTCTAGTCATGACCGACTGTAGGGGGTGGTGCTCATCTCTTTTTCAAAGCCTGTAGAGCCGGCGTTTTGTCCGAGGACCACGGGGTCATGTGACCGGCATGACTCTACGCCGTAGCGCACAGAACACCGTTACCTTCCCACTGAAGTGGTCCCTGTTTATCTACTTGCATTTAGGTGCTTTCGAACTGCTAGGTTGGCAGGAGCTGGGACAAGCAACGGGAGCTCACTCCGTCATGCAGTCTTGAATTCCCAACCTTCCGGTCGGAAAGCCCAGCAACAGTGGTTTAACCCGATGTCCACCATGTATATAGTAAGATAGTACTATATACTAAATAGTACACATTATATTATATACTGTTTAGTATATACAGTATTAATATAGTATATACAGAATACTGAAGGAAAGGCACTCTGTGGGCCCAATTCCCTCCAATTTTCCAGTGCTGGTGCAGCCCTGGGTACAGGAACAAACATTTCCTTACCTTGAGGAGGCCTCCATGACTTCTCCCCCAAAACAGGATGCAGTGCATGCCCCATTGGCAAGGCTTCAGCAGCACTTGAAAGTAGGCTAGGATTAGGCTCTATATCTTGTGCAAAGCAATCCTTCCAAAGCCATAGTCCTCCAGTGAGGCTGTATTTCATCTTCCCTAGCCTTCCTTATTTCATGATCTCTATTTCATGATCCCTAGCCATAGGTTACTATTTAAATAGTGCGGATCTGAGCCTCAGAGTAAAATGTAGTGGTGGCGGCACTGCTGTGATTCATCACAAGTCAGGTTCTGACCTTCTTTTGGATTTCAGTCCACCTAGAAGACCTCTGATGGATATGACCTTCTTGGTTAAACATACATACAGAACCCTTCTTGGTTGCTTTGTGCACTTCCTTTCAGCAGTCCTGTCTCTGGGCTTCCTGTCCCTTTAAGTTGCTTGTCATCTACAGTCTCCTCTTAGTCAGCTGTCTATCCAGGACTCTTCTGTCAAATGATGTTGCTCAAGCCCATTTTCTCTCTATGAGAAGTTAGCCATCGTGATTAATGATTATGTCTACATCTCCCAATCAGTCTGTGTGCAAATTGTGCTCTTCTGACCATATGCATTGTCTCAGCAGGAAGTAAACAAATCACTATTCCCTTTCTGGCACTGCTCCCTAGGGAGCCCTTATATGAGTTAATTATGGCTGTTTCTACATTTACTTGACATACATTATCTCTTTGTCCTTACAGTGGGAGCTTTCAGGGTAATACCAGCCAGAACACAGCTCAGAATATCAAAGTTGAAATTATGAAAAAGCAAAATTAAGTAAAAATACCAACAAAAATAGTATGTGGTTCTCTTTCACCTATGGATAACAGATACATGCAATTTATTGGTCCTGTTTTACATGGAATATTCCTTTATTCACATGGGCTTTATAGCTTTTCATTTCCTTTTTTTTGGGGGGGGGGTAAATCCTCTAGAATAAATACAACGTATTGACATTCTGTGGTTGTGGTCATGGGCACACTTGTCAGGAAGTAAGTCATATCCAATGACTTCTGAATAATTCAATATTATTTCTGAATAAAAGTCCAAGGATAAATATGAATAGGACTGGGCTTTAAATGTGGTATTTTATTTTATATTTGAAATTGCAAATGTATACAAAATGGGGAAGGGGTAGCATTGCCAACTTTTCACCCAGCCTCTACTACTGTACCTTTAACAGTGCCTTGATGCAGTGGTTAGCAGGTGACTTGGCTTATCTCTTGGGTGTGAAAAAACTTCAGCTGCTAATTCCTGCAGATCATGCTGAAACCCATTTCCTCCTGGATGGACCAATAACATAAACAATGGTTCTCAAACTGTTTAGTGCCGGGACTCACTTTTTCGAATGACAATATGTCTGGGACCCACCAGAAGTGATGTCACGACCAGAAATGCTATCACTGTGACGCCAGAGCCTGCTGCTTTCCTGAGGATGCAGCAATAAGTTGGGTTATTTCTCAGCCATTTTCCAACAGCAAAGTGAATCAGAAAGAAAAAAGCCTATTTACAAGCTTGACACAAATAAAACAACCACACAGCCCTCCCCCTTTCCAGCATCCCATCTTCCCAACTTTTCAATATGGCTGCTCTAGGTGCTTTGCGACCCACCTGAAATTGGCTTGTGACCTACTGTTTGGGAACCACTGACATATAATAATTTTTTAAAGAGTTATATCAGATAATGTTGCATATATGCAAGAATGGGCAGGAATAGAGGCCCAGAGGCAGGGGCAAGATGAAAAGGTGGTAGCTCTAGCAGAGGAAAGACAAAGGGAGGTTCCTACCCAGTTGTAAGCCTTATGTCTGCTTGGGGTACTTATAAATGATATAGAGCATGGAAAGGAATACAAAATAGAAATATCCACTTCTCTGAATTATTTTAAATACGTTTATCTATAGCACAATCTTAAGCTTGTTTCCTCAGAAGCAAGTCCTGCCGAGTTCAGTGGGACCCCCTTAGTGTGTGTATGTGTGTGTGTGTGGGGGGGCGGTTGTTGTATATGAAGCAATGTTAAAATGAGAGACTACTAACATGCAAGAAAAATGAAGAAAGAATTACAGTAGAATAAGCGATTTCATGGGGCAAGAAAATTTCAACGTGCCTAAATTAAGTTCTTGCCCTGAAACAGAGATAAAGTAATAGGTGAAAAGTTTCTTGTCCAAAAAATATTAGCCATTCCATTACTCCCAGCTCCCCAACAATCTCTTCTTTTAAATACTCTTTTGCTTATATAAAGCAAATCCGCTCCACTTTTTTTTTTTAACCACAGAGGTGAATAAAGATAGTGCTTCTGCATAGAAAAGGGAATTTCAGTTGGACTGCTTTTCTCACCTTTTCTCAAGCTGCATCCACATCTCCTCTGTTCAAGATGGGGTTTTCCCAGCAGTCGTCGTATTTTCCATACAAAATTGGAACTGTTTTCCATTCTGTTTACCAATGCAAACTATTGTATACAGTACATGGCCTTCACTATAGAGATGTCAAAAGAGAGAGTGACACTGCCTTGAGACAATCATGGGCAGGGACAGCTTTCAGTTTCAACACTGGAAATTCAGGCTGTGTGTAAAGTTCTGTCTCAGTGCAGTTTTTCAACTGCTAAAGGGACAGAAGCCTGGTCTTCTCTTGTTTGGGGTCACCCATTAGACTACAATCTTTGTAGTCAGCATCATACCTGGCACCTGGGGCCGTGTTGCCCCGCCCAACGTGATGACATCACTACCAATTACCTTTGGGTTACAGTGCACTTGGAGCTGTTGTGAAAAAATCTGTATCATCTCTATTCTGCTTCCTGTATTCTGATCAAGTATGATAAATGAATATTTTCATTGCAATTCTTGATTGGGGTAGTTTATATTTTATCATGTTTCAAAATGCCAGTACTGATTGATTCCTTTTGTCCCCTGTCAATAATAGCAATTTGGTATATTAAAAATATATATTAGGCAGCAATCCTAAACACACTTTCTAAAGAGGAAGCTCCTCTGACAACTGGCCGACCTGTGAATACAAGGTAAAAAAAAAAAAATTGCACAGTCAATTTTGAGACCATTGGGAACCAAGCTATTTTGGCAGTACATGTTAATGAATGCAAAAGAAATGCAACTGGGAATTAACCAACATGCCAAGAGAAAAAAGGTTCAATTCAGCTGTCAGAAAACGAAATCTCTTGTTTGTTTGTTTTCTCATTTAGAGATTCAGGAAAGAGCTCAAGTAGGAAGAATGAGCAGGCTGCAAAAATAATAAGCTACTGCCATTCAGTGTTCACATGTGGTATTGCATGACCTTGTTTTTGTTTCTGTTTTAATCATCCCTTCTCTATGCGTCGTCTACGGCCTGGTAAGACATTGTCTATGTCTGGTTTTCAGTATGAGGGCCACATCATATGTTTAATAGATTTTTGCGGGCTGAAAAAAATCAGTTTTATGAATGAAACTTAAATGAATGAATATTACTTGGATCTTTTTTTGTGGAACCACTCTGTGTGGTTTTCCTTGAATCCATATAGATTGTATGTCCCACAGGACAAGTGTCCTCTCATTCTCTGTAAGCTACCATTTATTATTATTAAAAATCTTTATACACAATTTTTCAATAAAAGTTCACAAAGCAGTTAATGCAGCAAAATAAAGGAAAGGTGGATCCTTCTCTCAAAAGGGTTTACAATCTAAAACAGCCACTAGCAGCCACTGGGGGTGCAATCCTAAACTGAGTTAGGCCGGCATAAACTAAGCCAGCAAAGTTTGGCCAGCACAAGGGACAAAGTATGTTTGTTTACGGTGTAAAGTATGCTTACGGTGTTGGAGTCAGAGAGGCCAGAGCACAGACATGAGCCATCCTCCCTGACTCTGAGAGTAGTCTAAACACAGTTTATTGTGGCCCTTGTGTTGGCCAAACTTTGCTGGCTTAGTGTATACCGGCCTAACTCCAGTTTAGGGACATGGTGGCACAGTGGGTTAAACCGCTGCCGCTCGGCTTTCTGACTGGAAGTTCAAGACCGCGCGATGGAGTGAGATCCCGTTGCTTGTCCCAGCTCCTGCCAACCTAGCAGTTCGAAAGCACCTAAAAATGCGTGTAGATAAATAGGTACCACTTTGGTGGGAAGGTAACGGCATTCTGTACGCTATGGCGTATAGTCATGCTGGCCACATGACCATGGAAGCTTGTCCTCGGACAAACGCCAGCTCTTCAGGCTTAGAAATGGAGATGAGCACCGCCCCCTACAGTAAGTCACAACTAGACCATTTGGTCGTGGGGAAACCTTTACCTTTTAATATGAATGTTCTGATAATTTCAGAATGTTCTGAAAAAGCAATAAATAAATAAAAAGACAGTAACTCTGTACTAGATCATCTCCAGTGGCTTCATTTCCTCTAAGAAAAAACAAGGAAAGCTTTGCTTTAGGAGCCACTTCCAACAAGTTTTTAGGGACAATTAACATCTTCTTGAGCATATCTTATCCCCAGAGGCTTCAGGGTAGCTGCTCAACTTCTGCCAATCCTAATTGAGGGTGCAATCCTAACTTGGAGTTAGGCCATGTTTGCACCACTCTTGGAATCAGAGAGGCTGGCACACAGACATGTGCCATCCTCCCTGACTTGGAGAGTGCTCCAAATGTGCTTTATGGTGCATTTGCAGCACTCCTGGTCCGGCACAAGGGACTTCTGCCAGCCTAACCCCTGATTCTACAGGTTGTAGTGCTTGGGTACATAGCAATATTTGTATGCAAGGAGGAGTCCTGCTTCATTCTACTTTCTTCTTTCAAGGACTCCTTCGAACTAACACAAAGAGTGTGCTATGGTAGCTGTGCGTTGTGTGTTTAAAAATATTCTGCACGAATAAAACTTTTATTCTGCAATTTGAATTACGATGGTATAGAATCACAGAAGTGGAAGGGGCCTTACATAAGAACATAAGAAGAGCCCTGCTGGATCAGGCCAAAGACCCATCTAGTCCAGCTTCCTGTATCTCACAGCGGCCCACCAGGTGCCCCTGGGAGGCACAAGACAACAAGATGCTTGCATCCTGTTGCCACTCCCTTGCACCCGGTACTCTGAAGTAGCCTACTACTAATGTAAGGAGGTTGCACAATCCATCATGGCCTATAGCCCACGACGGACTTTTCTTCCAGAAATCTGTCCAATCCCCTCTTAAATGCATCTAGGCCAGATGCCATCACCACCTCCTGTGGCAAAGAGTTCCACAGATTAACTACCTGCTGGGTAAAAAAGTATTTCTTTTTATCTGTTTTAACTCTCCCAATCCTCAGTTTTAGCGGATGTCCCCGGTTCTGGTGTTTTGAGAGAGGGAAAAGAACATCCCTCTATCGACTCTATCCCTTCCGTGCATAATTTTGTATGTCTCAATCATGTCCCACCTCAGGCGCCTTTTTTCTAGGCTGAAGAGCCCTCCCTTCATAAGGGAGGTGCCCCAGCCCCGTAATCATTTTCGTCGCTCTCTTCTTCACCTTTTCCAGCTCCATTATGTCCTTTTTGAGGTGCGGTGACCAGAATTGTACAAATATTCCAGGTGTGGCCTTTCCATCGATTTGTACAATAGCATGATAATATTGGCTGTTTTATTATCAACCCCTTTTTTAATTACCCCAAGCATGGAATTGGCCTTCTTAATTGCTGCCTCACACTGGGTCGATACCTTCATTGAATTGTCCCCAAGATCTCTCTCTTGAACTGTCACAGACAGCTCAGAACCCATTAGCCTATAGGTGAAGTTTTGGTTTTTTGCCCCAATGTGCATCACTTTACACTTGTCTACGTTGAAACGCATCTGCCATTTGGCTGCCCATTCCCCCAACTTGGAGAGATCCTTCTGGAGCTCTTCACAATCCCTTCTGGTTTCTACCACCCGGAAAAGTTTTGTGTCATCCGCAAACTTTGCCACCTTGCTGCTTATCCCTGTCTCCAGGTCATTTATGAACAAGTTGAAAAGCACTGGCCCCAAGACAGATCCCTGGGGCACTCTGCTTTTCACCTCTCTCCATTGTGAAAATTGCCCGTTGACCCCCACTCTCTGTTTCCTGGCCCTCAACCAATTCTGAATCCATAAGAAGACCTGCACTCTTATTCCCTGACTGTGAAGTTTCCTTAGCAGCCTTTGGTGGGGGACTGTGTCAAACGCCTTCTGAAAATCAAGGTATATGATATCCACAGGTTCACCCACATCCACGTGCCTGTTGACCTTTTCAAAGAATTCTAAAAGGTTTGTGAGGCAAGACTTACCCTTACAGAAGCCATGCTGATTCCTTCAGCAATACTTGTTCCTCTACGTGTTTTAGGATTTTATCTTTGATGAGGCTTTCCACCATCTTACCTGGAACAGATGTTAGGCTGACCGGCCTGTAGTTTCCAGAGCCCCCCTTCTCCTTTTTTTAAAGATTGCCGTGACATTGGCTATCCTCCAATCCTCTGGCACTGTGGTTGTTTGAAGGGACAATTTGCATGCTCTAGTTAAGAGGTCAGCAACTTCGTTCTTTAGTTCCTTAATAACTCTTGGGTGTATACCATCTGGGCCTGGTGACTTATTTATATGTAAGTTATCAATTTGATCCTTCAAGGCCACCTATTCAACCCCCTTCTTGAAGCAGGAAAATCCTCTCAGGAGCACCTCCACAGTTGTGAACCCAGCCAATGGGCCGCCCAGGGACAGAGAAGGGGGAGCACCGCCCCCTCCGCTGGTTATCTGCCCCCGTGTGCTGCTCTGCCACACCCCACCACCACACCAGGCACCATTTCAGAGCTGTACAGGGGCAAGGTAGAGCAGGCAGGCCAAACACTGCTTGCCCCTCTGAGCAGTGAACCACCTCATTGTCACCCTCCTCTTGCTTCACCAGTGCTGTGCCCAGGGCATTTGCCTCCACCCCCTCAGTGGTAGGACCATGACTACATCTCCAAAAGTTACCGACCAAGCTTCTGCTTGAAGATCTCTAGTGAGAGACAACCCACTACTTGTATCAGTAATTGGTTCCATGTTTGGATTGCTTCTACCATTAAGAATTCTTCCTAATTAGCCAATCACATTGCAACTTAAGACCATCAGGCATACTATAGTTCTACAGTCTGGGGCAGCAGAAAGCAAGAAAACATGCCCTCTTCCATGCTACTGCCATTCAGGTATTTGCACTATCATATGCCCCTCGGCCTTCTCTTCACCAGGCTAAATGTACTGAGTTCCCTCAACTTTTTCTTAACAGGAATGGTTTTCCAGACCCCTGATAATTTTTGTTGCCCTTCTCTAAACCCTGCTCCAGTTTGGCTGCATCCTTACAATGTGACACCCAGAACTGGACACAGTTCCCCAATTGAGGTCTAACCAATATGGAATAAAGTGGAATCACTGCTTCTTGTGACTTGGGAGCCATGGTTCTACCAATGCAACCTAAAAGGCAATCATATTTGCCTTTTTTGCAGACACATCGCAAGGCTGGCTCCCGTTCAGCTTGTGATCCGCTACAACACCAAGATCTCTTTTACATGTTGTACTGCTAAACCAGGTACCTGTGCCTTGAATTTTTTTCCCCAAATGCAGAAGCTTGCATTTGTCTCTGTTGAAGTTCACTTTATTAGTTTCAGGCCATTATCCCATTCTATAAAGTTCCTTCCGAGTGCTTCTACTGCCTTTTGCAACATTAGCTATGCCTCCTAGTTTAGTGTCTTCTGCAAATTTGATAAGGATTCCTTTTTATCCTTTCATCAGTTTGGGCAGCCCAATCCCATCCAGGACTGGTGTGGTGGGGAAGCATTGGATCTGTGCCAGCAAATGTCACCAGCATAAGTCCAAGAAGCCCTGTATAGGGCTTTCAGAAAGCAGAAATAGGATTATGTGTTCTCCTCCACTAATCCTGCCCCCAGAGCCTGTTCCACTCCCGTTCTGCCCTCCCCACGTCCTGTTACACCCCCTCCCCACCTCTGTTCCACCCAGGGGCACCAACTTGCTTTTAACAACGGGGGTGCCATGGCCACACCCCTGATGTCAATATGGCCACACCCCTGATGTGGCCACGCCCTTGTCATTGCTGCCTGGCCTTGGAAGTGGTGGCTTTTGGGCCACAGCACCCCTTCTCAAGGCCAGGGCATGTGATGATTGCACGCCCCGGCCATGGGAAGGGGTGCTGCGGTGTTCTGCCAAATCCTGTCCTTCTCCAGTCTTGCAGCCAGTTCCTCAGTCCTTCAGGCAGCCAGCAATCCATCCATCCAGCACTGCATCCCAGGTACCATCCTCCAGTACCTACCAAGGTACCATCCTCCAGTACATACACAGCCTGCAGTCCAGCACCTACCTGGTGCCCTCCTCCAGGACCTTCCCAGGTCCCATCCCAGCTCCCTTTAGTTCCCTCGCCATCTCTCATCCCAGCTTTATACCTAGGCCATTATACTGAGGCCAATCAGTGGGCAGGCTTTATTTCATCAGCCACGCCCATCTGCACCTGTGCGAGGCTTGCAAATACCTTCTGGGATTAACCCTATAATCCCTGGTTTATCTGGGACAAGGGGCCTTTGCTGATACCACTCCCTATTCTTGGGGTATTTCCTGTCTTTTCCAATACATGCGGCCACTGATTGAGAGGAGTGCCGGGTGCCAGAGGGGGCTGGGTTGAACGTGGGTGCTCTGCCCCCCACTGAAAAAACCCATGGGAGCCCAAAAACCCAAAGCCCCCCTAGTTGGTGCTCATGGTTCTACCCTTCCTCCATCCCTGCACTGCAAGGATCAGCTCTTTCCTGATCTGGCAGTCATAGCTCAGGATTCAGCATCAGTGGTAAGACTGGCAGACTTTCCTGCCAGTGCTGTTCTCTGGGTGTTGAAGAGTGCTTCATGGCACTGGCTGCTGCACAGGTTCCTACCTCTCAATAGGATTGCACTGTAAGTCATTGATGAAGATGCTGAAGGGAACTGGGCCCAAGACAAAGCTCCGGGTACTTCACTTGAAATTGTCCTCCAGGTTGATGAGGGACCATAGATGAGCATTCTTTGGGTGAGGTTGTCCAACCAATTGTGAATCCATCTAATGGTTGTGCCATTTAGAGCCCAGATTTAGTAGCTTGCTGATCAAGATGTCATCCTGGGAAACGTGGTCAAATGCTTGACCGAAACAAGAAATCCACAGCATTTCCACCCACTAATAAGGTAGTAACCTAATCAAAACAAGAGATGAGATTTATCTGGCAAGATGTATTTTTGATGAATCTTTGTTGGGTGGATTGTGCAATGTTGCATATATTCACTGTTTATGCATTTTTTTTTGCTCCTCTCTTGGAATTCCACCATTGAAGAGAGGTAGGATAAATGTAGGGTGTTGAAATCCTGAAATCCTGTGCACCTCTCTTGCCGCAGCTTCTTAGGTTTCTCCAGAATTGCCCACACATTGTCAAGCCTTTTGCAACGGAATATTCTCATCATGGAGTACACACAGCCCTGGTTCTAGTGTGCCCAGCTGGGAGTGTAGGAAACAGCCCATCATTTCCTAATAAGCAGGATTCCCTGGGGGTTTAAACAGGAAACATGTATTGCAGAGAAACAGCGATGCATGCAAAAGCATTGTTAATTTAGCCCTTCAATTGCCTTCAAAAAAATCTCTCCGGATTCAATTGCTCATGAACATGTGCCTTAATGAGGATGGAAGAGCAAAAGGGCTATTTGTACAACTAAATTATCCAGGCATAGTTAAAGTTGAATATTGACCAACACTCAAGTTGAGCTAAAAAGGTTGAGAGACGGGCAGACGGCAGGTGGGCTCCCTTCAAAGCAGCCAGGTGCTTTCATCAGTGGCAACCTGCCTGTCTCAGCTGTGTCTAGGTGAGCATGTTTCTGTCTCTGTGAGTGCTAGCAGAGGAGAAAATGTGGCTAATAGGGTGGAGACAGCCTTTAATATAGCCCTGCAGTCATTTTGCTATTTTTAGTTCTGCTATTTTAATGCTCTATATTTCCCTTTTTCATTTGTCACCTCCCATTATTATCCATCTACACTTGGGGGGAAATAAAAGACTCTAACAGGGAATAATACGTAGTTCCAAGTATGTTTAGTGCTTTGCAATTGTCCTGTATAGCTTTCTCCTTATACTGCTATTCCTGAGTCAGGCTTTGGGTCCACGTAGGCCCCTGTTGTCTATTCTGGTGGGCAATGGGACTCAAGGGGTCCTTCCCCTTATCTGCTGCTTGATCCTTTTTAACTGGATATGTCAGAAGACTGAACCTGGGATCTTACCTTTACTCCTCTGAAATAAACACACAAGGCAAAGGCTTGGGGGAAAAGTCACTTTATTGTCATGGCCAGAGTGTCGGGTAAAGGAGGCCATTGCTCCAATGAGGCCTCACCCTCATTCTGTATGCAAAGTCCGTACTCAGTCAGTGAGCTATGACCCCCCCCCAATACCTGAACTGCTCTACGTGCATTATCTCAGCAACCCTTACAATAGCCATGTAAGGTAGGCCAGTGTCCAGTGGTGGCATCTAAATGATTTAAGAACAGGAACTCACTTTTGATTGGCACATGTCAGGACCCGCCCACCAGAAGTGACGTCATAAGCCGGAGGCTGGCCGAGCCCAGGCAGTAGTGCTATCCAGCCGGTACGCTGGGCGGGACGTACGTTTGATCGGCAGTCCGCCCGTTGCGTCACGCTGCGTTCCGCCGCTTTCCCGCCCGCCCCTTGAAGCCAAGGCTGGCTAAGCAGAATGAGGCAGGAACCTGTGGAAGGGGCTGAGGGGCGGCACCACTCTGGACGGCACCCTTGGGCGCTTCCCCACACCAAATCCCGCTTACGCCTGGCATGTCAGGAGGGCAGCTTCAAAAAGTCCTGGCTCCCCTCCATCCTCTCCGGGGCCCCCCTCGATTCGCCACCGCACCCCCAGGACGCCCCTTCTCTCCAGTGGGCTGCAGACTCACCAGAGCGGCTGCTGAGTCCATGTGTGTGGCTGGAGGGAGCAAGGAAGGGGGCTGTGCAGGTCGGGACTTCCCCACTGCAGCCCTTCCCCCCTTCGCCCCTCTAGGAATCCGGAGTCGCTCCCTTTAACCCTCTGAGTGCCGGCCAACCAAGAAGAAAAGCTCTTTGCAGAGGAATAGGGAGGGGGGAGGAGGGGGAAGCGCCAAGGAGTGAAGTGGGTGGAGTCAGCCCTAATTTTAACAAGTGGAACTGAGTTCCCCCGCGTTCCCCCTACATGACATCACTGCCAGTGTCACTTGTCACTACTGGACCACTCTTGGAGTCAGGGAGGCTGGTGCTTTATGGTGCATTTGCAACACTCCTGGGCTTATGGGTTATGCCCTCAGTGAATTTATGACTTAGGTAAAATTTCAGCCTGAGTTTTTTTTGTTTTTAACTTTATTTTTTTTTTTGGCTAATGTGAGTTAGTGCAGTGTTTCCCAAACTCCTGCAAAGGAGTTGGGAGCACTGTGTGTGCGGGAGAGGGGGAAGATAGCAACACAATTCAGCACCTCCAGCACCAGAGTCCTGTGGGGTCTGGGGGGAATTGAGGAGCCCTTTGCAGGGCTCTCTGTGACTCCAAACATGTTTTTAAAAGAAAAGAAAATGGGCACTACCGTTTTCTTCGCAAAACCAGAAGTGCCTGGAGAATGAATGAATAAATTTATTACGGTCTTAGACCAGTACAACCAGAAGTGCCTGTTTTCACAGGTTTGGAGGCACAGGGGAGCCCTGTGGAGGGCCCCCCAGACCCTCTAGGATTCCAGCGCTGGAGGCTGGTGAGAGGAAAAAACCCTCCCATCCCTGGCAGCAGTGCAATCTTGGGGACCATGTTGCTGCCTTCCCCACTCCTTGAAGAGGTAAAGGCCAATGCTTCTCAGGCTGGTGGGTTGCGACCCACCAGGTTGGGACCCACTGAGTTGGTGTGAATGTATCTATATTCTTACAGTAACAAAGCTACTTTGATTCTATCCATTACTGATTATTCATGTTTAACGACAGTATTTTAAAACACCTTTTAATGTTCAAACAAGGCCAAACTGGATAGTATACCCTATTACATGACTGGGGATTCGAAATTACATGACTAGCAGGAGGTTAGTCAAGAGGGTTAAAGCCTCCGTTTGCCTGAAGATAAGATCCAAAGGTTGCCAGTTCGACAGCACCGTGAGTGGCAGACCTTGAGAAGTGCGACTGATAAGAGCTGTCTCCAGCTGCCTGTGAGAGAGGAATTGTGCTGGGCCAGCTGTTTCTTTGGTGGGAGCAGAGAAGCTGCTTATCAGCCAGCAGGAAGGCAAGCGTGTGGCCAGAAAGAAGGACTAAACCACGAAAGTTCCATCCGTTTGTTGTAGTTCTTGAAAGATAGAACTTCTTTGTAATTTGTAAAAACCTCTTGCGGGTTTAGAGATAAAGCCTGTCTATGTAAACCGCCTTGAATTAAAGCCAGAGGAGCAACCTAATGGCCAAAGAAAGGTGGGATATAAATATTGCATTATTATTATTATTATCAGCAGTTCGAAAGCACCTAAAAATGCAAGTAGATAAATAGGAATCACTTCGGTGGGAAGGTAACGGCATTCCGTGCGCTACGGCGTATAATCATGCCGGCTGCTTGACCTTGGACAAACGCCGGCTCTTCGGCTTAGGAACGGAGATGAACACCGCCCCCTCCTACAGTCAGTCATGACTAGACCATTCGGTCCTGGGGAAACCTGTATGTATGTATATACATATACATACATACACTAGGAAAAAGCCTCTACTGGGAATGTCCACAAGGGGGCATCCATGTCATTTTGGAGAAAATAACAAAAAGTTCAGGAAACACATCATAGCAGAAAATTTAATGGAAAGCATGTAATCTGATGCCAACTATTGTCTTGCTTGTTGAACTACTGGAGTATAAACTGCATTTTGACAGTTTTGTAAAACACTACGATTTGTACATTTTGCTGGTTGAGATGTTATTTCATATAAACATGGCAGCTATAGGGATTAATCGTGATCTTTAGGGTAATTACAGTATCCTAAATATGTTTTTGTGCTGATACACTTGCTTAACCCAGATGTCCCTGTTGTCGGACAAAAATCCCCAAACAACACACCAGTTTGGAAATAAAATGTGCATAGAAATATTCAGTTTGATGTCCTTTTTTTTCCTGACAAGGTCATTTGTTTCAGTTCTGAGCCATGAAACATGGACCGACAAGGTCATTAGTTGCTATGAGCAGGATAATTATGGCTGCTATGTCCGTAACTGATGCCAACATTAACAAGATCAGCAGTGGTAGGATAAATGGTCAGATATTACGCATTTGCATCATTGTGAGAATGCTTATCCATTCAGCTGAGCGTTTGGGATGAATGAATGCCTCATTTAATATTGTCAGCTTTGCAATTGCGACCCATTTTATATCTGAAATAAGTAATGAATTATTCAGTAGACACATTTGGAGAGGGGAAAAAAAACCCACATCCTGTCTTGCTCCCAAGTATCGCTAACACAATGAGTTCATGTTACGATTAATTGTGTTTCTCTTATCTCTGCCCTTCTTGACAATGTCTTCCATGGTTCCAATTTTCAGTCCCTTGCTGCAAAAGCTGTGCTGCTTCTAAACAAAAGTAAATTACCTTTTTACCCAATGGGTAATTAAACTGTGGAACTCCTTGCCAGAGGAGGTGGTGATGGCATCTGGCCTAGGTGCCTTTAAAAGGAGACTAGATAGATTTCTGGAGGAAAAGTCCATCACAGACTATAGGCAATGATAGATAGTGCAACCTTCATACTTTAGAAGTAAGCTACCTCAGAATGCCAGATGCAGGGCAGGATGCAGGTATCTAGTTGCCTTGTGTGCTCCCTGAGGCATCTGGTGGGCCACTGTGAGATACAAGAAGCTGGATAAGATGGGCCTTTGGCCTGATCCAGTGGGGTTCTTGTTATGTTCTTATTCAATATGTTATGTTCTTATTCAATATGAATATAGCTTAGACAAGAAGTAGCTAGTCTGAAGCACCTGTTGAGGACATCCTTACCTTCAATTCACATGCAAGCAGAACTGGACTTGGATAAGGTTGAAAGTTTGTGTATTCATATTCCAAATACAATGTACATATAAAATACATATTCTATAATACATGATCCATATTCTTGAATATATATTCCAAATACAATCTGAAACAGACACAAACTATGTATTTGCATTGGAATTTTTTGTCCTGCCGTATTTTTTTTTTGTATTTTGGGGAAAAGCAAATACAAATATCTTCGGGATGTGAAAAACAAGCCATAGCTTTTAATAGCATGGCTTTCCAGCAGGTTTCTAGGCCTCCCTTTGTTCATTTAAACATGCTGTTAACATGAGCACAATCCTAGGCATGTCTATTCAGAAGTAAGTCCTAGTGTGGTTAAAGGAGTTACTCCCAAGAAAGTCAAGAGTATACAGGATTGTGGCCTTAAGCCCCAATCCTAACCCTCTCCCCCCACTGGTGTAACTAGCATTGCCCCTCTTAACACAGATGCATTTGATGGCAGGATTGGTATTGGGTTGGCTAGGTGGGGCACTGACCAGAGGTCTCAAGCTCATCAAAGGACTCACCTGAACTCTCAGTGCATGTTGGGAGCAGGCTGGAGCCTCCACAGGCAAGGGCATGTTCATCCCTTTACCCCAGGGTAGGCGCCAGCCACCCCATGGGGCTGCTCAGATCTGCGCCTGCAAGTCCAAGCACGCTGTGCGCCTGAATTGGGGTCAGTGCCTGGATGAGTGACCTTCCCCCCACCAGGAACTGCCTATATGCCCCCTTGGATTCAATGATTTAAAAAGATGAGACAAATGTAATTAGTAATTTCTAAGTACCTCCCCAGCTGGGTCTCTGCAATTTCATATTTATTTATTTATTTATTTATTTATTCATTTATCCATCCATCCATCCATCCATCCATCCATCCATCCATCCATCCAAAAAATACATTTCCTTCCCCGAGGTTGTATCCATAATACTTACATTTGAAATCACAGGGCTTAAATGCTTATTTTCCGCAGGGGCTTTAAGTTTTGCAAAATTTTCTTTTGGGGTGAAGAAACTTAAGATTTGCGGTGAAATTCAGTTATAAAATCCAATTAGGTTTTTGCAAAAGACTGCATATGCAGTGTGTCCGTATTTCGTTCAAATAAATTCATCTGCTCTGGTTCAGATCTTTTCAGTGACATTTGTTACCCAAGCTGCTAACTGAGATCATTCTTTTGCTTCCTCAGCTACACCACAGAACAGGATTAGAAGTGATCTGCAAAATGCACAAGGACTTGAAAGGATTGTTTTTAAATTCCACCGCACACACCCCAATTCCCCCATCTTTAATGGAATCAAGCTAGCAATTGGTTCTTTGAGCTTTGTAGATGAGCGAAGCTGATTAGAGGCACCCTCCTAAATTGCTATTGAGCCAACGCAAGCTGCTGTCATTGGCCCAGCACTGTTGCAAATGTGCTATCAGAGGCGTTTCTACAGGGATGGCAAAGCTCTAAGTGTTGCAAGAAGCCTTACCCTGTCATGTAAATCCCGCCTCTCCCTTGCTGCTGTAGCCAGTAAGCAACGCCAAGATGTTGCTGTTCCCTGTGAGGATTGGCTAAAACGGTGCAGGACAGGAGTGATTTCCACTGCAAGGTAAGGCTTCTTGCAACACTTAGAGCTTTGCCATCCCTGTAGAAACGCCACTGTGTGCTATAAGGCACATTCAGGCCAGCGCGAGTGGCGCTGGGCTGATTTAGGCAGCAGCGTCAGCCCAGTTGCTCAATTACATTGGCCCAGTTGCTCGGCGGACTGGTGGAGGTAAGCCACCTCCACTCCAGCGAGTTTGGCTTTTTGGGGTGGGGGAAGGAGGGAGGGGGAAGATGGAAGGGTGGAATGGAATGGAGGGAGGGTGGCCCCACATTCAGGGTGGCCCCGAGCGGGGGAGGAGTCAAGGTTTGGCCATTAGGCCAGATCCTAACCCCCATCCCCAGGCTCCATGACCCCAATCCAGGCTGCAAGCCCAAGGAGCTGGACCTTAGGGGCTTTGGGGTGGCTGAGGCTTATTCCCCGGTCAGGGTACAAATGTCCTCTTGCCCTGCGATCAGCTCCAGAGGCAGCCGAACCTGTGTTGGATACAGAACAGGCCTGCTGCCTGCCTGCTCCAGTGCAGGTTAGAATTGGGCTATAGGTGATTTAAAGGGAAGGAAAGCACGAGGCTGTCCAAGTGCTGCTGTCATATTTTAACCTGCTTCTTTTTGGAATGGATAGTTCCTTAACTGAAAGGCTGCCTTACAGGAATTGGCACAGGGTCTGCACAGTCCAGGAATTATCACTGAAACTGTCACAACAAAAAATGAGCGAAATTGAATAGTGATTCTTTATTAATGTTGTTCTGATCTAAAATTATAATTGCAGCCCAAGTCATGCAGGTGTAGGAACAAAAAAATCAATGACTTTTTAATGGAGTGATTAAAAGTCCCTTCCTCTCTTATTTGTTCAGCTTTCACTCTTTTCCAGCCGGAGAACCACTTCAAAGCACTGCTAGTTCTTCAATAGGGAGGCAAGATGAGCATTTATAATTCTGTAGAAATGAGTAGCTGCAGAAGTGTGTGTTGTGGGATCTGGTAACACCTACCAAGTTCCTGCCAGGCAGCTAATCACAATATGATTAGTACACCAAAACACATACACACACATACAAGGGTTTGCAAAGACACTTTTGAAATGCACCATTGCACACAAACACTTGATAAATGACTGTGATGAAGTTGCTGTGGTGCAAAATACAAAATGGTGGTTTTTTTCTTCATAAAATAAAGAGAACATTTGGTTTGTAAGGTACACAATGTGAGGAATACAAATTCTTGGCCAGAGGAGATCTTTATCAATTTAAAGAAAAGGTATTTTCCATTCTTTCCCTTAGTAGTGTTTCTTTTCCCATGCAATTAAATTGTTTCCAAAGGTTGAATCTTATTTTTGTACCGTATGAGTAATGTTGTAATCCTGCTTTCCATTTTTTTCCGTTCCCGTTCTTTAATGGCAGACTGCAGTCTTATAACACTTAACTGGGTGTAAGGCCCACTGTGTTCAGTGAGTTTTACTTCTGAGTAAGCATGGAGTAAGCACTGTAAAGCGCTTTTGGACAGACACATATCTGACCTGTAGCCCGGGATGGCGTGAGCCATGGGTGCCGGGCAGTGGCGGGGCACCATTGCGCACCGTCCGCATGCGAAACAGTGCGCTCTTCGGCCCTCCCTCCCTCCCTGGTCTCCGTTATGCTCCAAAATGGAGTGTTTTCGGGTGCAGGGAGGTGTGTAACACACGGAGTAACACACGGGGGCGGGGCGACGTCCTGGGGGCGCGGTTTCGGCACCAGCCATGGGCGCGCTCGCGCCTCCGTTCGGGCCTGATTTTTGGAGCACTTTCTAAGTGGAGGGAGGATGGCACATGCCTGTGTGCAGGTTTCTCTGATTCCGAGAGTGGTCCAAACATACTTTACAGTGTCCCTTGTGCCGTCCAAACTTTGCTGGCCTAACTGTGCTGGCCTAACTCCAGGTTAGGATTGTGCTCTGAAACTTGAATCCTCTCTGTAGAAAGCTAGTAGTGATTGACATATGTGACACTCAGCATGTAAAAGTTGACTGGAGACAATTCTTGTAGTCTGCAAGGCAGTCTGGAAGCCCGAGTTCAGTCTCCCGGGGTTGTAAAAGAAGTGGAGCCAGAGCTGACATAACATGCCAGAGCCCTGCTGTTGAGAGTCCTCATCTGACACCCACCTCTCTAGCACATCACTGCGGCTGCTTTGAGATGACTTTCAAATCACATTTGGTTCTGTTCTATTTATTGGAAACTAGCTTTTTGTTACCCGGCGTTGCCCGGGTAACAAAATGATCTTCCACAGTTTATGCATTTTGCACCCCTTCTTGCCCCCCCCCACGCCGACGGGGGCCAAACCCGGACTCCAACTGCGTCGGGAGCGTCAGCGGTCGCCTCGGCGACTCCGGAAACTATGGACTCGATGCCAATTTTGTCCGTTTTCGGCCGTCTTCACTTCAGGCCCCCTATGCACCCCCACCCCCGGGGGTGCTAGGGTGGCCTGACCCCCGGAGTGTCTGTTGCCAGGCCGCAAGGCACGCGCATGCCGGGTTTGGTGTGCGTCGCTCCAGGCGTTCCAGCAGGGCATGATGGACATTGTGTCTTGCACCCCTTCTCGCATCCCATGCTGAGGGGGGTGAACGGGACTCCGACAGTGTCGGGAGCATCGCCGCTCGTCCCGGCAACCCCGGAAACTGGATTTGACGCCGATTTCGGCCATTTTCGACCATTTTCACATGGGGACCCCCATGTACCCCCACCCCCGGGGGCGCTAGGGGGTCTGACCCCTGCAGTGTTTGTCGTCAGGCCGCAAGGTGTATGCGTGCCAAGTTTTGTGTTGATCGGTCCAGGCGTTCCAGCAGGGCATGGCGGACGTTTTGTTTCACACCCCTTCTTGCACCCCATGCCAAGGGGGGGCGAACCCAGACACCAACGGCATCGGGAGCATCGCTGCTCATCCCGGCGACCCCGGAAACTATGGATTTGACACCGATTTTGGCCATTTTCGACCGTTTTCATGTGGGGACCCCCGCGTACCCCCACCCCCGGGGGCGCTAGGGGGCCCCGACCCCCACAGTGTTTGTGGCCAGGCCGCTAGGCTTCCGCATGCCGAGTCTGGCGCCAATCGGTCCAGGCGTTCCAGCAGGACATGGCGGACGTTGTGTTTCGCACCCCTTCTGGCCCCCCACGTCGAGGGGGGCCCAAACCCAGACTCTAACAGCATCGGGAGTGGCACCGCTCATCTCGGCGACCCCGGAAACTGTGGATTTGACGCCGATTTCGGCCGTTTTTGACCGTTTTCACGTGGGGACCCCCGCGTACCCCCACCCCTGGGGGTGCTAGGGGGGCCGCCCCCCGCAGTGTTTGTCGCCAGGCCGCAAGGTGTATGCATGCCGAGTCTGGCGCCAATCGGTCCAGGCGTTCCAGCAGGGCAT
>JAJKFI010000046.1:5525434-5559373 GCA_029204185.1 Lerista edwardsae | reverse complement strand
ACATACATACATACATACATACATACATACATACATACATACATACATACATACACACACACCCAGGCTCTTCTTTATATATATAGATAGATGTACTGGGAAGTTAACCTAGAAAAGCCAGGATGGAGTACTGGTTCTGGAGTTGGACTTAGATCTGGGAGATCCCGGTCCAAATTCTTGCTCAGACACGAAGCTTCCTTGATGACAGGCATATTCTCTCCTCCCATTTCTGGAGGCAAGGAGAACAGCAAATGCAGTCTCCTGCATATAGGAGTGTGCACCTTGATGTGCTAGCCTTCTACCTGCATGGGGAAATGTGGCAGTTAGCCCCCCTCCCCAATTCTATCACCTCCGGTATCTTGCTAGCTCATTCTGCTGCATGGGCACCCCAGGCCCAAATCCCTTGGCTACTACACTATCTATCAATCTGCCAGTGTTATTTCTTAAATAACTATGAACGGCAGGTCCTGAAAATTAACGGAAGGCACTGCTTCACCACATAAAGCAAGGGGATGACTGGGTCAAGAGAGATGTGCTAAGGTGGCATCTTGCTGCCACTCATTCTTCCTATTTGAGATTGAAGCTTTCCTGGGAGTAAACCTCATTGAACACAATGAAAGCACAATCTTAACCTGGAGTTAGGCCGGCACAGTTAGGCCAGCAAAGTTTAGCTGGCACAAGAGACACTGTAAAGTGTGTTTGGACCTCTCTTGAAATCAGGGAGGACGGTGCATGTCTATGTGCTGGCCTCTCTGACTCAGGCAGCGCAATCCCAAAGTGCCCGTCACATCAATGCTACATCATAGTATTGGTGCAACATTGGTAGCGCTGACGCAGGGGCGCCAAGCGGCACCCCTGTGTTGCCGCTACAACAAGGGACTGGCACTGCAGGCAGTGCCAAATCCTAAGCTCGATTGGGAGGCTGGGAGCCCCAATTCGGGCCACGTGGTCTCCTCAGACCTGCGCCTGCTGTTTAGCAGGTGCAGATCCAAGAAGTGCATAGGGGAGCCTCTCCTATATTGCATTAGGATATGGTGCTGGCCTCGCCATTCCAGTGCAGTATAGGATTGCCCCTGAAAGTGGTCTAGACATACTTTACAGTAGTCCTTCTGCCAGCCAAACTTTGCTGGTCTAATTGTGTCAGCCTAACTCCAGGTTATGAATGCGCCCTAAGACTTATTTCTTTGTAGAGATGCATAGGGCTGTGCCTTTCCTTAATCATCACTGCCTTTACTAATACCAATGCATCCTCAATACAGTCTTTGAGTATGAACAATGACATTGGACACAATCCTACACTGAGTTAGGCTGGCATAAACTAAACCAGCAAAGTTTAGCCAGCATAAGGGAGACTGTAAAGTATGTTTGGACCACTCTCAGAGTCAGAGAGGCCAGCACACAGACATGAACCATCCTCCCTGACTCTGAGAGCGGTCCAAACGCTCCCATCCTTCCTGACTCTGAGAGCGGTCCAAACGCACTTTATGGTCAGGTGGCCCTTGTGCTGGCCAAACTTTGCTGATTTAGCTTATGCCAGCCTAACCCCAGTTTAGGATTGCGCTCATTATCTTGCTGGGCTCTCTGTCCTTTGCATCATTGCCCTTCATTATTCTTTCAGAACTGGGTGTATGTAAACTGGTGGAAGCCCAAAGCAAGCCCATTAAAGTGACACACATGTCAGCACATCATTTGTAATGAGAGCTTCACGTGGCAGCCATTGTTCAAAAGCTGTCAGAAGCCACTTCTGAAGTGCTGCAAAATTTTCATACGAGCAGCCGCACTTCAAAGAAAAAACACCCTTGAGTTTGAAAAGGACTGATACAATAACCATTTTCCCCAGGCTTGTGGACACAGACATAATTCACAAGAGATAAAGGTTTAAATGACTTATGTAAATGGAATGACAAGTGGATTCCACATTTTTATTGGAATCGGATTGAAGCTAAAGCTGGCCGATTTGACCTTGGATGAAGCACTATTTTTTTTTAATGAGAAAGTTTTAAAGTAGCACGTGTGATTTGCGATTTGTGTTTTGTTTTTTGAGCCTGCAGCATCTATCTGTGACATTTATGGATATGCACAAAGCTGTGTGGTCCTAGGAGAAATAGTTTTGATTTTGGAGAACATTTTGCTTATGGTTTGTTAATTCCCATAAGCTGCAACTTATTGCTAGGAAAATTATTGTTTGAACAGCGTGTCTCTCTCGCTGCCTGACTCACTTTTTATTTACTATTTTGCAGACTACTAACAACACTTCCCTCCTGCTTTCTTAGTCTCCCAGGATTTGGATTTTCTTTTCATCTTTGATTGGTTTCAGTGAGTTGGGGCTGAGTGACAAACAATTGCTGCAGTTCCACACAAATGCTGTCTTCCCAAAATGGTATTCCAAATGCATGCAAAAGTCACATTACCAGATCTGGCCTCTCCATGATCCTGACTGAGGGTGCAATCCTAGCCTGGAGTTAGGCCGGCACAGTTAGGCCAGCAAAGTTTGGATGGCACAAGGGACACCGTAAAGTATGTTTGGACCACTCTTGGAGTCAGAGAGGCCAGCACACAGACGTGCGCTATCCCCCCTGACTCTGAGAGTGTCCAAACACGCTTTATGGTGTCCTTGTGCCAGCCAAACTTTGCTGGCATAACTGTGCCAGCCTAACTCCGGGTTAGGATTGCACTCTGAGGCAGTCCCCTCAGTGACAGATTGGCAGGGGGGAAGGAGCCAGAGACTTGAACATGGCAGTCGCTTTTTATGAGTGGCTGGGGCTTGTGTTCTTTCCTGAATCTCTGCAAGGGGTTCGGGCCCAACTCCAGTAGTAGAACTGGGTTGGGGGTAAGCATTAACATCTAGCCTCTGGATAGTGGCCAACTCCGGAGGTGAATGATGTTTGCTTGTGACTGGGGAGCAGAAGAGACTCTGCCTTCTGGCAGACCGTGTGGACGGTCTCTGACTTGGAGAGTGACAACACCGGAGAGAGAATGATGGATTACAGCGTCTGGAAGGTCTTCAGAAGTCCCCCTAATGAAGACAATCGTGTGGGAAGAAGAAGTGGTGTGTAGGCGTAAATGTTTAACATCTTGGCGTGAAGTGCACTGGAGAGTTGGCTGCGGGCCAGTGAGGTCAGTGGAATTAAACCTGCTTAATCTTCAACACAAGATATCCACTGAAGTGCATCGCTGTTTTCTTTTTTGCTTCTGTTTCTATTTTCTTTTCTAAATGCTTTGATGTGGCGTGGGAAGCTGAAATATGGAATAAAAAAGTACTCTGTTCTATGCTGAATTTTTTGCTGCGTAGCAGATTAAACATGGCGTCGAGAGGCGAAGCAGAAGATTTATAATTGGAGCTCATTTACTTGAAAACGGACAGTCCTATTTGCAGATCAAGAGGATTTATTAATGAGATAAGAGAACACAAAAACAGGGAGTATTTTGATTTGTATGTTTAAAGAAAGCTTGAATTTTTTACTGCGCAATTGAGTCAACATGGCGTTAATGAGAAGGAAACCGACAGATCTACAATCAGAGTTGAAGGATGTTTGAAGCATGTTTAAGGATTTGGAGAAATGAACTTTGTGGAAGGACAAGAGGAATGTGTATTTTTGAAGATGGACAGCCCTGTCTGAACTAAGAAGATTTAAGAGAAAGAGACTATGAACAAGATATTTTTTTATGGTCTGCTGACAAATACAGTGAGAGTGTTTATTGTCAGCAGGCTCCCCTCTGGTGGCAGGAGAGGGGAAGGTTTTGACCAGATGTTAATTTTTAATGATTTGTATAATTTTTGGCTTTTTATAATGTATGGGTGGGGGGAATTTGATTAATGAAATTTATGATTTAAAAATTGAATAAATGGTATAAATAGAAAGGAGGATTAAAAGGTGACAAAGTTCATTCCTTCCTGTGAGATTTGTGATAGAAAGAAATAGTTAGCATTGAGCCTTGATCTGAAAAGCGATAATTGTAGGCTTGTAATTTTGCGTCAGATTATATAACTAAGCGATTATTTTCTTTTTTTTTTAACAAAGGTACGTGATAACTCAAGCTTACATTAAGATAAGACTTTAGAAAAAAAAATGTTATTAAGGCCTAATGGTGATTACGAAGTGATGGATGTCATGTTATATCTTTATGCTCTTTATTTTTATGGCGTATTTTTTTTTCTTCTGAGATGGGCTGTCTTAATTCTAATAGAATAAGTTTTGTAACAAAGATTAATTAAAGATTAAGATTGAAAAATAATATAAGCAATATGAATAGAGATGAAGAGATCAACAGAGTGCTAGTTTAAATAGTTTGACTTCCCAGCTTCACCTATGTTTATTCTATTTCTGTGCTTTATATAGTAGGTTCTTCCCTTTTAGTTTATTATTTTATTGACTTTTACTATAAATTAGAGATAGATAATTATAGGTATAATTAACTTTTCTTACTTGAGTTTGCTAAGTAACTGTGAAATTATTGAAATTATTGAAGATTTGAATGAATAATGAAAATTGACGTAGTTTTGTGAATCATAATGATTATATCCTTTCAGATGGAATATATTATAACGGAAATTACTAATTTTTGCATTTACATGTTACTCTCGTACTGCCTCACTTCCTATTGTTTAACCCTATGTATACCCATCCTATGTAACTGACTATCCTTTTCCTGTATCTTTATAATTATAAAATCAATAAAATCATCTTCAAAAAAAAAAAGTGACAGATTGGCAGGGATGCCCATCTCTACATACCCACTTTCCTCTATTGTTCTTCTCTCCATTTCCCTGTGTTGAAACAGGAATAGGGAAAACAGAGGTGTAGTGCTTTAGTTCAGTGTCTCTCAAACTGTGGGTTGCAACCTGATGTCAGCTAGGTCACAGAAACCTGGAAGCTGCCACAGAAACCTGGAAGAAGACCTTATTACTCTTGCTATATTTCTCTTGTGAGTGATAACAGTTTGAATTTTCATGTGAGGTTCTTTTTTAACATTTTGTTTTTACTTAAGTGCTTTTATGTATTTTGTCCTAATCTTGCTTTCTGTTATGGATGTTTCATGGTTGTGCAATTGCTACAGTCCAAGAATGCCAATTTGCATTCCAGGAATGACATTATTACATCACAATGATGGCACTTCCTGCTTGATGATGTCACTTCTGGCTATGATGCCATCACTTCCAGGTTAATGACATCCTTGCCGGTGGATCCCAACACCAGAGCCTTTCTAAAAAGTGGGTCCCAGTCTAAAAGGTTTGATAAGCACTGCTTTACTTTCCCACTCTCTTCTCTCCCACAGCTGCTCTTCAGCTCCACCCCCCTGGAGTTGAGGTGGGAGCGTCAGGCACTAGGAATTCTCCAGCTGCCCCTAATATTCACATTGCCACACACAGTACATTAACTGCGCATTAGCAGACCAGCAGCACATCTATCCAGGCCTCAGATGATTGACATACTAGTGATACACACACAGGGCAAGTGTTCCTTAAACAAGACAGTGACAGCATGGAGCATCTATATCAGGGTAAATGCTTTTTCCCATTGAATTTGAGCCAGTTTCTCTGAAAAGTTGGAAGTCCTGCAACATTGATTATGTATGGCAATGTGGCTGTCTGGGCCAGCCCAAGCCAGCCCCCTTGCCATATACAATGGAAGACTGCTCCAGGCTATGTCTGTTGCAGGGATGAACGGAGGCCTGAGTGCGTCCATGGCAGGTGACAAAACCGCGCCCCCAGGATGTCACGTTGCCCCGCCACGCCTCCCTGCGCCCAGAATAGCTCCATTTTGGAGTGAGACGGAGGTGGGGGGGGGGGGGGGCCCCAAAAAGCGCGCGGTTTCCTCCGCGGACTCCACGCATGGCGCCCCCCCGCCTCGCCGCTGCCCAGCGCCCATGGCTCGCGCCACCCCGGGCTACATGATAAATACGCCTCTGGTCTGTTGCTGTCTTGTTTAAGGGGCACTTGCCCTGTGTATTGACACATTCAAGTACTCTGCAAAACAGTAAATATATAGTAAGTCAGGCAGCTAGGAGAGATGCACTCTTCAGAGTGCCCAAGGCATTCTTACAATCTCACATTTCCCATGGCTGATTTGAAGACATGTTGTGGGAACGCCATGTTTTTCTGTTTTTTTTCAAAAAGCAACTGATGGCATTGAGGCTGCATTTTGAGGGCCTTTCCCCCATGTTGATTCCTTGCTTTACATCCCAATTATTATGGGCCACAAGGTGAAAACCAATCTACACAGTCATTGTACCTTCACAGTTTCCCATCTTTGCCGAATACTAGAAACAGTGAAAGGAGATGGCAGAGGCTATCCTCTAGGTAGAGTTGCTCTCTTGTTAATTTTTGAGACAGTAACATTTAAAGCATCTGTTTGCTTTATTTCTTAACCAGAAGGTTTTGGCTTTATACAGTTTCTTAAGGCTATATACTGTACGTTGAGCATACAGGATGGAGGAAACTGCACAGAAAAGAATGCTTCACTAGCCACTATTTATGACAGTGATATTTAATACATGAGGTCCCCTGACTGCCAATTTACTCCTTTTTGGAGCTGAAAGACGAGAAGTGAAAGTGAAGGCACAATCCTGACCAACTTTCCAGCACCAGAGTAAGGGCAATGCAGTTCCGAGGTAAGAGAACAAACATTCCCTTACCTTGAGGTAGCCCCAGTGACTACTATTCCACTGCAGAATACAGCACATGCCCCATTGGCGCAGCTATGCTAGTGCTGGGAAGCTGGTTAGGATTGTGCCCTGGGTGTTGTGTTTTCTGCAAGGCATTTTTAAGCAGTGATGCAGTCAGCCTCATAATGCACCTTGGTGCTATGTGGATTCCTACTGCAAAGCTTCAGTAGATGACACATAATAGCACTAATGACATATTGGTATTTACATATTGGCATTTTTGAAGCATCCCCTATATGAGCCTTACCAGCTGAATATAGCAAGATGAGGTGGAAAATGTTAACAAGAAAATCCAACATTCCTGGACATCCGAAGAAAGAACGGACATATAGTTTTTGCCTCCCTAAGTTCTTCTGGGGGAGAAGAATTTTTCCTTTTGGTAATATTTGGTAATATTCCTTTGAATATTACCAGTTTCCTTGTTTTATTTTAATTTCTGATCAAGAGACACTTTCTATTCACAAGAAGGAGGACAACTGTCTCTGTTTCATCCCAGCACAGTATATTGTCCAAGGGAGGCATCTCTCTTGTGCCTCTTCTTTAGATTGTGAACTTTTGGGCAACCTTCTTTCCTGTGCAGACCATTTGGAAAACTGCTATTAGGTTGAGAAGCAGTATGTAAATATTCAAAATAAAACTATTCTAACATCAACAGTCGTCATATTAATATTTGAAGCTTCCAGAAATGTCAAGAGATTCTTGGTACCCACTTTTGTCATTTCAAAATATGCAGTCACTGTCCTGTCAATTCTTACCCTGCGACAAGCCAGTGTTTGAATTAAGGACACTTTGACCCTTTCCCCCTTACCTTTTGTAACATCCTGCTTAGCTACTCTTTTTGCTAAAATTAGTGGGAACAGGGGTGAGGCTTATGGATAATTAGAGCACTGATATAGTATTTGCCGGAAAAACATAATAAAAATACAATAAATAAATCCCGTGTTTCAGGATTTTCATTATACCATGATTCTTGGAGCAAAAGTAATTCATCACATATTGTGACTTTAGCAGCCCATCCAAACCTGCGCAGGAGCAGGCAGACCAGCACTGCATCCTATGCAGAGTAGGAGCCAACTGGAGCTCACTGTGGTGCAAGGGGACACTCTGGGGGTAAGCTCCAGGCAGCAATATGGGACTGCTCAGATCCTGAATAGGATCTGGCCGAACATGGCCAGGCAGGGACGACTTACCAGGTGGTCCCTGCAACATTGTAGGGTTGGCGCTGCTCCCTGCGCCGAATCAGCGTGTTCTCCGCTGACTCAAACGTGCATTATGTGGGCTCCAATAAGTGGGCTCCAATAGAAAAACAGAGCTATTTTACACAATGGGTTGGCCTGCAGATGAAGGCCAATGCTCCTGGAAGCCAGCACGATCCCCCCAGGTAAGGGCGATCTCTTTGGCACCATCGGGCACCCATTTCTGGGCCAGTCCAGGGCCGACATAGCCGCAATGCAGCCCTGAGGTGAGGGAACAAACATCCCCTTATCTTGAAGAGGCCTCCATGACTGCCCCTCCCCCACCGCAGAATGCAGCAATGCCCATTACTGCTTGCCTGTTGATGGCTGTATCAGTGCTGGAATGTTGGATAAGGTCGGGCCCTTAGATAATTACATAGGAGTATTTTATTCACTAACTTATCTTGAACCCCATCAAGAAGGGATTTTATTCCTTGTGACCTTTTCTGAAAACATAATTTTTAAAATTGAAAATCTATATAATCATAATGATCAGGGATGAGAAATTTCCATTATGTCATCCATCATGTTTCCAGCGCAAAATCACTGCCCAGAGTCAGTTTTCTTGTATTTTGCTCCTAATAACATTCAATGACCTGCTCCGTGGGGCTTCTGTTCCTTCCTTTGATTATCTCATAGATTTTTTTTTTCCGATGAAGTATTTCTTCCCCAGAAGTGTGGATGAAGGTTGTGGGCTAATTGCATGCCATCAGAAGCTAGTTATGCTTTTGAGTCAGCCTCATACAGCAGGAATGAAGTTGTAGCCCAATGGACGGGCACTACTTTGCATGCAAAAAGTCTTGGTTTCAGTTCTGACTATCTCCAGGTAGAGTTAGAAAGAAGGCCTATCTGAAACACACTGGAGAGGTACTGCCATTCGGTCTAGACTCTAGTTCTAGAGCAGTGGTTCCCAAAATGGTGGGTTGTGACTCACCACTGGAACGGGACCATTCCCTCTTAAGGGGAGTGGCCCATTAAGGCTGTCTCAACAGCACCACAGCAATTGCGGCACCATAAGCTCCCAGGAGCTTCCCCTTACCTGGGTGGGGGTTGCACTTGCCTCAGTGAGGGTCTGGGAGGCCCAGAGTCCCCTTTGCAGGCTTCCCTGATGCTAGAAATGGCTCCATTTTGGGGATTGGGGTGCACTTCCGGTTTTCATGCACAAAGGTTCAGGAAAAGGTGAAACTAGCCACACATTGTGGGGGACAATCAAAATAAAATAACATGAAATAGACATATATGTGTCAGTAAGGATGGATCTTGCAAGCTTCATTTTCTCCCAAAAGTTTGGCACATTTGAAGTAACAGTCAGTCATGTCAAAGCTAGATATTTTCAGGCATAGCCAATGTATGTTCATGTTCATCACATTCATTACAGGTAATGTACCTGCTTGGATACTGTAAGGTGTGATATGAACACACATGTTTATTGCAGTTGTGTGCATCATGAAACCATCTCAGGGGGCCACAATCACTAGAGGTGGGAGAAAACGGTTTTATTTTTTCTCAAATTTTCCAAAGTACAAATGCAGAAAGTGGTATTATATTTTTTTTTCAAAATTTACAGTATAATTATACATTATTATTGCTTTAAAGGTGTACATAAGTAGGTTGTGTAGGTGGTATAGTGTCAGCAGATGCAGCCACAGTCATTATCCAGGTTACTTCCCACCCATTAAATAATAACTAAAACCCAAATAAAGCAGTGTTATTGTTTTTTGCAGATTTTTTTTCCCAAAAATGAGAATCACTAGAAAGCAGTGTCATGTGGTTTTGGGCACAATCCTAACCTGGAGTTAGGCCGGCACAGTTAGGCCAGCAAAATTTGGCCAGCCTAAGGGTCACCGTAAAGTGTATTTGGACCACTCTCAGTGTCAGGGAAGATGGAGCATGTCTGTGTGCTGGCCTCTGACTCCGAGAGTGGTCCAAACATACTTTACAGTGTCCCTTGTGCCAGTCAAACTTTGCTGGCCTAACTGTGCCGGCCTAACTCCAGGTTAGGATGTCATTATCACCTTTTCCTCCCACCTCTATTGATGGCATATCTCTACCATGTGTTTTCCTGATGTGCACTTAGTGACAGGTTAGCCCAGTGGTATTCAAACATTTTAGACTGGGACCCACTTTTTAGAAACGCACTCATGTCGGGATCCACTGGAAGTAATGTCATTAACCTGGAAGTGGTGATGTGGCAGGAACTGACATCATCAAGCAGGAAGTGCTGTCATTGTAACAATAAAATGACACTCCTGAAATGTAAACTGTCATTCTTGGATTGCAATAATTGCACAATTATGAAGTATCCCTGACAGAAAGCAGGATTAGGACAAAATATTACATAAAAGCGGTGCACTAAAAGCAAAATTTAAAAATTGAAAATTTTTAAACTTGAAAATTCAAACTGTTAACATTCACAAAAGGAATAAAGCAAGAGTAAGGTCTGCAGTTTCTAAGATGCCTGCTCCCAGCTTTCTGTGACCCACCTAACATCAGGTCGTGACCCACCAAATGGGTCCGGGCCCACAGTTTGAATAACACTAGGCTAGCCCATCCATGAGGACAACTGAAACAGTTACCTCAGCAACAGATTGGCCAACGGTCCCCTCCACTTATCTCCTCTGGGAGAATTAGAGGTTGGTGCATTGCCTGGAAAGGGCAAAGAAAGTATTTGGCACACTGCCTCAGATGCTAGGACTTGGGCCGGCTCTGCTTAGCAAATCATCTGTATGATGTTTAATACCTCATTGAAGTTGCTGTAAAAATGAAAGCACACAACAAAAAGCCCACTAAGGCTTTATGGATTTCCTGGAACTGCACCATTAAGCAAAATGAATTTGGAAAGAACTGTGAGTTTTCTACTAGGAACAAGAGGTGAGGTCGTCCACTGGTTCCAACTGTGACAGAATATACAAATAGTCATCCAGCTGTTGGAAATGAAACTGTTTTTTTTCTCCCCTTTCATCCCAAAATCTGGAAGTGTAGCTTGAATTGTAAACCTCATTTATGGTGTTTTGAATTATAAGAGTTGGATTAACTAGACAAGCTACAGGTCCAAGCCCTCTGCCCAAAGGACAATTCCAGCCACACTCGCACCAGCCTGCTACAGGTCAGGCTACAGCCAGAAGTGTCAGACACATTTCATACAGTGGGCCGAACAGGATTCATGACGCATGCTGAGGGACGGAAGTGATGTCATTAAGCGGGAAGTGATGCTATCAAGCAGGTCATGACCAGAAATAAGCACTTTTTCTCACTTAGGAACTTACTAGCTGCAAATGAATACACAAATTTTGATCATATTTCCAAGATATGGGGGAGCCCAATTATCACGCAGACTGCCCTTTCAGCACTAATTCTTCAGCACAGCTCAGCAGCTGAGAACAGCTAATGGTGGTACTGGAAGAGCCCAAGGGCTGGATAAAGAGCTTCCGCGGGCCACATTTGGCCCCTGGGCCTTATGTTTGACAATTGTGGAGTACGCAGTACAGAGGGTGGTGGGCCCCCAAAACGAGGATAGGTGAGAATTGTAAGAGTTAATATCTGAGAAATAGACGCAGATGACTTATGCAAGTGAACCAAAACAAATGTGGTAGGATAAGACAAAAAAGGCCACAAGCCAAATTGGCCTGGGCAAAAAGAGATTTGTAAATGCTGAAATGGAAGTCAAACTCTGTCAGGATCAATATTAGAAATTCTTAGAAAAGATGGTCTGGCATGTGGCAGTAGGATATTTGTCATTTTCTACGGGCAGTCATGTATTGGTTTGTGGAGTGAGAAAAAAAATCAGAGAAGGCAAGGATAGGTGTCTGGCTAGGATCAGTATCACAGTAATACTGACAGGGAATTCATCATTTGGACTGTATTTAGTTTCAAAGGCAGTAGCAGGAAACCAGAGATCAAGGCAAAGATAAAGCAAGCATGCGAATAATGGACAACTGAAACTGCTATAAAATCCAGTCCAAAGAACAAAAGATAGAACCCAAATTCTGTTGTAGGTTGGAAATCTATGAGGGAACTATCCCTGAAGATTTATTTATAGCATTTTTATTCTGCATTTCTACTTCACATTGGGGCACAACATTAAAAAAGATACATAATAAAAAATCTAAACAATACAGATAAAAGATTAAAACATCAACATGATACAATTAAAACAAAGCAGACCCCAGTGGATCCCACAACTATAAAATGACAGTCATTACAAGAGCAAGTCCAGCATGTCAGCAGTTTTTAAATAAAAGAAGTCCAACTGAAACTTTACTTTAAATAAGGCCCAACTGAAAGGTCGCCAGAGAGGGAGCTCTTCTTAGTTCCAAGGGGAGGGAATTCCACAACTGAGGAGCCACCACTGAGAAGGCCTTATTTCTGGCCGCCATCCCCATCACCTCAGCTGGTGGTGGCACAGTTAAAAGGGCTCCCTCTGATGACCCAAGACTATGGGTAGGATGATATGGAATTTCTCAAATATATAAAATATATAGAAGGTCCCTCAAATAACCGTAGATTACTCAGTTCACATTCCACTTTCTGGCAAAGTATCCACATTTGCTTGGTCCATAACTATCATGGTGGCAAAAACACATAGCGAATCCTGTCATAAAAAAGAATTCTCCAATTCCTGCAAAGCCACACACACGACATGACTGTGACTTGAGGCAGGTGGGCCAGATGGCAACTCACCCGAGTCCCTGTTTTGATTCTCCGTGGCCAACAATATGGAGTCAGCGTCACTTTAGCATGAAGGAGTCTTTTGCTGCATCATTTGTCTTGCCATGAAGGCTCTTCTGCTTCCTGCAATGATAAAGCAATGGCAGTAGATGTAGACGTACTCAGAAGAGGCTGACCCTGAGGTTTAACAGGAGGCAGGAGTGGTCGACAACGCAGGCCGAAAGCCTTCCGAGGCCTGAACAAAGAGAGCTCTGTGGCTGCACTGTATGCGGGAGTGCAGATGTTGAGGTGGTTTTTCGTTTTCGGTATCATGCCTTTACTTGCTGAGGACAATTTTTGTTTGCCATCCAAGACACCTGTTATCTGTTTAGCCCAGGCGGACCATCTGATGAGAGATGCGGTGACACTGAACTTAATTAACTGTGCAGCTGTTTCATGGGAGCTATTTCTATTAGGTGTCCCATGCAGCATAATAAATCAGGGAGAAAAGGGCTAATACAGAAAATAACATTTCCTCTGTAGGCATGAATGCACTTTCCGTTTCTAGTTTGCCTCTTGATTCTCTTCAGAGATAGGGAAGCAGAGACCTCAGTATGGCTCTGGGCAGAATCACACATTCAACTTTCATTGACTGTCGTGTTGGCTTTCGTTCCACAAATTGAAATCCTCTGTCCGTAAACTTATATTTTATATAACAGTAGTGGCAGTTTATTTACAGTTCGCACCCAATTACTTTTGTATATGTGTGTGTGTGTGTGTGTGTGTGTGTGTGTGTGTGTGTGTTTAATAGGATTGCAGGTGATATTGTGCTGCTTCTGATGAAAATATTTTTAACTGTTTAAATATTGCTTTTAACATTGTTTTAATTGTTGTGGTTTGTAAAATAATGATTTTAATGTTGTAAGATATGTTGTGCCCATGGGGCAGAAAGGTGGGATAAAAATTAATTAATTAATATTAATTAATATTTTAAATAATCATGAAATGGCAGCATATTCCAGGTGTTTTCAAAAAATGTTCCCTCCGTGAGCTTCCCTCTTGGAGCTCAAATGTAAACTTTATAGTATTTGAAGGCTTTTGGATTGTCTGAAATTATGTTCAATATTGAAGTATCAAGAACAATTGTTCTTATATTAGCCTTATTTGTTCTGATCAGGAGCTCCATATGTACTCTGGTGCCCTCAGGGATCTCGTCCTGATCAAGTAGAAAAGAAATACATATACAGAGCTTTCCCCGCTGTTGAAATGACTGGGGAAGCCCCAGAAGCTAGGAGCTATCTGTTTGCAGTCTAACTACATCAAGGAAACCGACTTCAAGGAAACACACTACATCAGTGTAGTCACTGCCACCCCTGCCGTGAGGCTACCTGATTTGGCTTGTGTCAGCAATACATGGAGGCAAGGGGGGCTGCCCCCTTCCTCCAGCCCATCACGGTCATGAGCTACTTGAATCAGTTTCTCCACACTCAAGTGGGAAACCAAGAATTTAACTGCTTACTGTGCTCCTTGCATGATTTTAGCAGATCCCGAAGTGTGGGACTTTCAGTATTATTTGGAGGGACTATGTAAACAAAGGAGCTGCTTTTTGACCAGAGACCTAATATATGCAGGGAGAGAAATATGATGGAAAGCTGAGCTAGTGAACAAATGTAAGAAGTTTTTCTTTCTTCACCATGTCTTGATCAGGTTACCTCATGTGGATGTAGTTCACAGAGTTGGAAAAGGGAGGAGAGCAATCAGTGGAAGGTCCCGTTCCCTATGGTAAAATCCACCACTCAGCTAGGCTGTTACTATCAATAAATACAGAGGAGCGCAGAGACTCATTTAAGGTTCCAAAAGAAATACAGTACAGGCAGGCCCCAATATCTGCTGGGGTTCTGTTCTGGACTCCACTGAAACTGGGAATACTGGGGACACTGGGGATACCTGTTTAAAGACAGAGGAACATCAGTGGTTTTCCTACAACAAGGTTGCAGAGCCCTTGTTCTGCAAGATATTTGTTTAATCAAAAAAGAGATTTGTTTAATGTTTCCCTATCTTTATAATAGGGGTCCCAGCCTCCATGGCATCCGTGGATAACTGAAACTGTGGATACTGAATCAGTGGATGCACTGAGGCATGCCTATACTGTACTTTCTTCACAGTTTCCAAGATTACACAGCTGCTAAGTGGCCGGAGGTTCCTACTACTACTTGTGGAATAGAGAACCCTAAGCTGAGCAGCTTGTATGAGTGTGTGTGGGGGAGGATGTGGTTTGCCATTGTGGAGACAAAGCACAAATCCTCCTGCTTTGATGGGTTGCAAGAGAGAGATTGCAAATTAGAAGGCCGCATTTGAAATGCTGCAAGCAAATTGGAGCTCGCAAGGAACGGCTTGGAGGCTGCCTTCTTGCCTTGCTGCCTGAATTCATTTCACAGGATGCTGCCTTTTCCGAATCCAGGCCATGTGCTCCTCTGGCCTATGCTGACAACCTGCCGAGAATTTCGGGCTCTTCAGGCCAACTCTGAAGGACAAACACATTGCACAGCTTCCAGCTTCTAGCATTCAATGCTGAGGGCCTGTCTCGGAGCCACCTTCCCCTTTTCTCCACTTCTCTGGTGCTCTATCTGTTGCCTCTGTGTGCTGCTCTTAGATTGACTGATGAGGCTGAAGCTCTTCCTAGCCCCGAGTTATGTCCAGCCGTTCCTCTTGAATTAGCTTAGAGGGAAGGCAGCCACTTAGACCAACAGCCTCTGCTGTTTAGGTCTCCGCTGCTGGAAACTGGTGCTTTCCACAGGCACTGACAGATGGAAATGCAGGGGGTACATAAAAGCCTTTTATTCATCTGGTCGTTGGTCATGCATCATAACCTGAGAAATGCAATAGGGTGCCTGTGGCGGATCTGAATGACAAAGGTCTGTAATGACAATACCACATGCATTTATACTCCGTACAAGTACCAGCCTTGTTAGGAATTGTCAGAGGGATAAATTTAACATGGTACCATTGCTTTCCTGACTCACAACCTTTGTCACAATAATGAGGCATCTGAAATGTTTAATGTATAGCATGGTGTGAGTGGTGTTTCTGCACCAGCCTGACCTTTACAATTCTCCACGCTTGGATTGATGGGTCATTACCAGTTCCCCCATTTAGAATCTCAAAGGCTGTTCAGGGAAATCTGGAGTCAGGCAGCTCTTAAAAAGCGTTTCAGTGTGTTCTTCCTAGAGTCTGATCTTTGGAACTCTCAGAGCAGAAAACAAATGCGACCTGTTCCTCATACTAACCTTAGCTGTCAATATTTTGAGAATGGGAGCCCTTTCTAGATGTCACAGGGAGGATAAGAATTAGGGCATGTCCCTGCAAAGAAATGAATGTCTATGAAACATGCATGTATAATTGTCAGCAGTTTTGGTTTAGTTTTAGCATGTTTTAGTTTTCAAATTAGTGCGTAAATGTTTTCTGAGGATGGACCTCTCAGGCAGCATAAGAATTAAAAGTGCATCCAAAAAAAAGTTGTCTTTGCATTGGATCCAGACCTCCAAAGGTTCCCTTCCTCTGATGCAAGAAGCTTACTCAGGAGAAAAGACTCCCACTGGAGAAAGAGAACCTTTGGATTCCATCCTATAATAAGATATTGTCTGTATTACATTCCTGATAGAATTGGAGTGCATATTTGAACAGGTGAAAGAGTAAAGTGGGCTTTGGAGATAAGCAAATTTATTTGTTTAAACTATGCATATCACACTTTTCCAGTTCTTTTTAAAAGGATTGCACAAGGCAGCTGTCAATGGGACATTCCTGGGAGTAAACCTTATTGAACCCTGTGGACTTACTTCTGAGTAGACATGCATAGGATTGTGCTGAACTGCATCTTTCCAACTGCCCAAGCTTTTGCAACACCCTGAAGGCCTTGCAAGGTTGCAATAAGACTGGAGCCTTAGAGAGAGCTGCTATAAATCATTGTCCACATGGTACATGACTCCCTCTTACAATGGTAAATATGAAATGTGGAAAGGAAAACGGTGACTTTCAGTGCTATGCTATACATAGATACTCTGAAGTAAGTCCCACTGTGTTTTGATCTGACATTTGCTAATGATACTTTGCCATCTAAAGACAAACGATTGATCTTATACATGATTGCCACATTGAGAATGTTCTCTGCTGTATACAGGAGACTAGTGGAAATGGCAAGTACAGTGAAAAGAGTGGTTTGATAAGATATGGGGACCTACCTCAATGGCAAAATTAATGCAGTATGCATTTGTCAAAGGATAGAGTCAGAAATGTAGCCATGTTGTGTACTGCTGCGCATGAAGGGTTTGCTGCATGGAGAAATGAAAAGCCTTTTGTCGACTATTTTGTATGCAGCATCGCTCAGCCTAAGGGCAGGGCCCGTGTCTTGTTTTTTGATTGATGTGAACCACATTGGGAGAGAGTTTTTGTCTGAGGATTGGGATTACGATAAATATAGTAATACAATGATTATTCTGTAGCAATGATTATTTTTCTTTTCACAATGCTTATTTTTCGTTGTTGTTCCCATCTCCTCTGCTTTGATAGGCACTTCCAAAAACACATGATTTATTGGTTCATATTCAGCTCAGGCAGGTGATCAGATCCTGCTGAGTTGCCAATACTTATAAATGGTGGACCTTTGGGAACTGGTAAATGTGTTGAAGTATCAAATGGTAAACTGTAAATGCAAACTGTAGCCACTTGCGCTATTTCCTAATTGTTACGTCCAGTGCTGCCCCAGTTACGAGCCTGGGGAGCCAGAGGAGTCGCAGAATCTTTGTGAAAAACCCACTGCCCTATATGGTTTGTAGTTTTATAGCCCTAATGAGGAACCATGGCCAATGGTCCAGTAGGTCAAGAGAGCTGCCAGTCGAAAAAGTTTAGAGACTGCTGGTTATGTCAATGAGAAAGTCTGACCTGAAAGTCTGGGTTCCAAGAGGGCCACATAGCTCACTTTGAGATGGAATGCTTATTTTCTTTTTCACCTTGGACAGTCTCCCTCTAAGTTCCATCCTTTGTTTACAATTTAATGGTGGTGCATGAACTGCTTGATGTCTCACAGGTCCCAGGTTCCGCTGTGGGCTCAAGTCCTATCATTAGGCTGGAGAAGACAGTGAGGATCTCCATTTGACAAACAGCCTCTGAACAACATCTGAGAGCACAATCCTAACCTGGAGTTAGGCTGGCATACTTAGACCAGCAAATTTTGGTCGCACAAGGACCACCGTAGAGCAAATCTGGACCACTCTTGGAGTCAGGGAGGGTGGTGCACATCTGTGGTTAGGATTGCATCCTCAGTTGAACATGAACTCATTTTCTGGCTTGCTGCAGAGACTTTGCTTATTTTATCATAGTGATTTTCACATTAATGTGTAATAATTCGTTACAGATGCAGAGTCTACAATTTCCACTGTGCAGTTTAAAGTTCTTCTAATTTACATAAGTTGGATGATGGGATGCTGTGAAAACAAGTGCCTGAATATTGTGTAATATGGTGAAAAAGGAAACCTGCCAGCAGTAAGTACTTGCACAAAATGAATAGTGCACTCTGGCCTTGGTGCTGTAAACTGGGCAGATGGCAGCACACAATGGCATTGTTATGACATGTAAATAGAATTTTGAACTCACAATCTGGCCATCCACAAAAATTACACACAAGAACCTAAAGCAAAACATTTCACTCCCTTGTTTGATGGCCCACTTGGAACTTGAAAGGAAATTTTTTAAATTGGAACAACCTTCCTAAGATATAAGAAAAGAGCAATGCATCAAGAGGAAAGCAGACTTCCTGCAATAGTAAACATTTTGCTCTCAGAATAGCAGGAGTCTACATCTGCCTACTTCCGTCAGAAATTTAACAGAGTTCACATTGCACAAGCTTCTGAATAGGATATCAAAAAACCTGCAGACTGCGGATGTTTCTTATACAGAAACCCCGCCGTAGATCTTCAAAAAGTGCCACTGCCGAAGCTGTGAGTGTGCAAAGACTCATAACCCATGCATTTCAGCTGCCATTCCAAGCTTTGGCAGCAGTGGTGGCACTTGTTGAAGAACTCCGTTGGGTGGTCCTTCCTCACCTGTCGCCCCTGCACCGCATGTCTCTGAACCTGTCCATCAAAACAGATATGATCAGTGAGTTCGACGATGAACAGAAACAAGAAGAAACTCCACGTTAGCCATCTGTCCATTGCACAGCTGGAAAGAGGTGAGCAAGGCCTGCATGAACGACCATCACTTTGAGTCCTAGCTCCACTGTAGGGTAATGAGTGCTTTAGTTATAAGACCATTACACAAAGCACATTGTTCTGTGGGCCTCTTAGGTTTCAATCCTAAACTCATTTACTCAGTAGTAGCCTTACTGAATGCAGCGGGACTACTTCCAAATACATAAGTGTAGTATTGCACTGCCCAGGAAAAGGTTCCACTCTGGGATGCAGATCCCTCTCCCTTATGTTCCTTCTGCATCCTAGTCCATATCTGCAAATAAGCTATGAAGAAGGAAGAATCCTGTATAAGACCAATCAAGTTTACCTGGAAAATTCTGTGTAAATCAGTGGTTCCCAAACTATGGGTGGGGATCCACCAGTGGGTTGTGAGCCAATTTCACGTGGGTCACGAAGCACCTAGAGCAGCCTTATTGAAAATATGGATGGGAAGATGGGATGCTGGAAAGGGGGAGGACTGTGTGCTTGTTTTGCTTGTGTCAGGGTTGTACATAGCCTTTTTTCTTTCTGATTTATTTTGCTATTGGAAAGTGACTGAGAAATAACCCAACGTATTCCTGCATTCTCAGGAAAGCAGAAGGCTTCGGCATCACCATGACGGCACTTCCAGCTGTGACGTCACTTCTGGTAGGTCCCAGATAGATCGTCATTCTCAAAAGTGGGTCTCAGTGCTAATAGTTTGAGAATAGTTTGAGAATAAATAAATAGTTTAATATAAATAGTTTGAGAATCACTGTTGTATGTCATTGGCACCCATCCAGGAGGAAATGACATCACTTCTGGAGGGTCCTGGTCAGATTGTCATTTTAAAAAGTGGGTCCTGGTGCTAAAAGGTTTGAGAACCACTGGTCTAAATCCTATCATCTAGCTAATTGCCCGTTAAACTAGCCTATCAGCAAAACATTGAAGGTGGATCGGTGGATTGTGGCTACCTGGCTTGAGCTGCCAACTCTGACTGAAACTATTCCTGGAGATTGTTTTTCCAGCATGGTGTTGGGTTGAACATTTCTGGAGTACGTGCTGAAATCTCTACTATTGTGTTCAATCACCACCTGAAGACTGATTCCTGGAGATTCCAGACATTCTGGGTGGGTTGGCAACCCTACACCTGATTGCCACAGAGTGCCAGGTTCCTCTTTTATAGGAGTTCGAAGTTCTTCCCTCCCAACTCGCCTGTTTGCTCAGCTTCCAGTTAATCTATTGTTGCATCCGCCATCCCAGCATCAGATTGGCTCCTTAGAGCCACAACAGTTGTCAACATTTAAGACATTTTGTCCTGATTTTTCAGAGGGCCCAAAATTTCAATAGATCTGTGTTCCAAGATCTAATGAAAAAAAAAAAAAGTCTCTTTTCCTTGGTTCAGTTTCATATGATGTGTGTTTGTGTTTGGAAACTTTTCAAGAGACTGAATGGAGCTGGCATCTCCAGTGCAGTGCTGGCAAAAAAATATTGATAGTTAGACACTGATCATTTCTAAATGGAGTGCAATAATAATTTATGGCAGGAAATTACCTTTCATTCTTCCACAAGAACACACATTGTTTAGAAATGTGTTCAGTGTATACAGAGATGGTCACACAGAGGATATGAAGACGTTGAAAGTGACAAATCTGTGAAAGAAGAAATTGCAAGTCTGGGGATACAGTGATGATTTACTATTCCTCAGGAATTTTCCATACAATCTGAAATAGCTTTGGCTTGTCAGATGTGTTGGGTTTTTTTTTCACAATGATTTATGGATTTATGATCTGCGGCACTGTCATTGGATGCCACAACTGGCAATTACTAGTAGACAAGGAGTAAAACCCCAAAAGAACATACTGAATTTGACTCCAAAGGGGTGCTTTGACCCAAAGGACCCAAAGATGTGCTTGCCCAAAAGAGATTCGAACTTGTGTTTCTTGAATGATGCATGGAAAAGTCATTTTGTGATATGGCATGAAGATTCGCAAAAGAATAATTCATTTGGACATACCTGAGACCTTGCGTGTGCCTAACAGCCTAATCCTAGAGGCCTTTAGCAATAGTAGATCTTCTGATCCGCTAATGCAAAAGCCCAGAAATGGCAGAAATGTTCTGCCACTGTTGTGTTGATGGAACCACTGGCAGAAATGATTAGTGACTTCCATGTGGGTTTCAGACTTGCCTGGACACATTGTTGGCCCAGGTATGTTGGTGATGGGGACACTCTGTTGGCCCAGGTAAGTTGGCAATTTAGTGGTTGTTGGGGTGGAGAGGGAAGTGGGCTGGAAGGGGTGGATCTCTGAAGCAGTGGTGCACACTGGATCTTATCCCCCATTTTTAAGCCCGCTTTACAGCACGTTCACAACACTCAGGAGCCCGCGCGAGGGACTTGTGCCAGCTCAGGGCCTAACACTGATTGCGCTGCAAAATACCGCCATCCTTCTCAAGCACTGCTTCCTTTGTCTTGCCTGATTTTCAACTGGGAGAGGTTAATGCTACCCCTGGATTGAAAGACTAGCTTATGTAGGATTTACAACATGCAAATGTTCTGCATACTCACAATTTGTGTCACAGGAGTCTTCAAACATAATGTTACCTCTATGGTATATCAGTGGCTCTGGACGGTTTACATAATGAACTGTGTCACCTCCCATTGCTAAACCATATGGGAACGTTAAGGTGGTGATGCCTTGACATCTGTGCTGTCTCATGAGTCACAGTACTGAACTTGTGCTGTCTCCGTCAAGAGAGAAGCTAATGATATTTGCATGGAGATGGGGGTGAGAAAGGAAATTGAACGGACATCCACCCACCCCATCCCATCTGCTGGATGGAAATTATAATTTGGTTAGTCAAGATGAAGCAGGCAATGGAGAGTTGTGGAACCATAAATATTGGAAGAGTGGTGAAATGAAATGGGAGGTGACATTCAATTCCATAATTGCTGCATTCATGGGGGGTGGGGGAAATACTGCTGCAGACTGGTTGGAAAGTGCTAGTTCCTGAAAGGAATTACCAGAATTAGTCAACCGGGAAGGATGTAGCCCATCAAGTCCAGGTAAGACCTGAGCCCAGAAAAATAATAAAACACTAGAGTGAGGCAGAACTCAACCAAAACACCATTAAGGCTGCGTGTGACAAGCCAAAGGAGACAACCAGTGCTTGATGTTGAGTCAAGTCCTGGGAGAGTTCAAGTGGAGAAAGGTTATTTTCTGGCTGGAAACATTAGTACTGTGGAAAGGAGAAAAAGTGGAGGCAGAAAGACTGTTGTGATGTGGGCCACAGACAGTGCAGGGGAGTGCTTACTAATAAAGCATGCATGCAAACAAGAACCCAAGGAAATATCCAGAGCTGATGGATTTTGAGAGACCTAAGGCATGCAGACAACCAATCACAACCAAACCTGGTTCCATGGATTATTTGTGAGAATCGTTCCATTCCACCAAGACAGAAAAGTCAAAATTATCAAATTGTAGCTTTGCCAGAGCACAAGGCAAAGTTTTGGGTTAAAAACAGGTCATATTTATTGATGGGCCTGGTGGCAGACAGGCTCCTCCCACCATCTGACTGGCCGGTCTAGAGGCGTGGCTCTGGCCCTCAGTGCCTGAGGTGCTGAGTTTGAATCTCAGAGAGGCTATGCATGGGGGGGGGGGAGAGATGCCCACAGCTTTAGAAAATTTTTTTGCTGCTCCCCTCAACCACTTGGCCAGTTAGTTCAGTTGATCAGAGCATTATGCTAATAATGCCAGGACCATACTGTAGCTTTGAGCCCTATGTTGGCAGCAGGTGCTGCAAGTTGTTTGTGGCAGGACTTGTGTGGCTTTTGAAGCTCACCTTAGGTAAAAGGCAGGCATGGAACACATGGCCATACACAGCAGAAGAACCCCAGTGTCTGTAGGTGGGAGTAGTGGAGTAGCCAATGACAGTGTAGCCCAGTGCCAAGGGCAAAATGAGCCCTGGAAGTGATGTCACAACGGGAAGTAACATCACACCTAGCTTTTTTAAATAGGTGAAAAATGGCGGGGGAACCCACATCCTCTCCAAAGCAGTGTGCCCCCTCCTGCTTCCCCCAAAGATGTAGTCATCCTCCAACAGTGGCATAGCTAGGTCATTTGGTACTTGGGGCCTGTAAATTGTTAACATCCCTCCATATGACAAAATCATTCATTCATTCATTCATTCATTCATTCATTCATTCATTCATTCATTCATTCATATTTTTCACATTTTCATACTGTCCTTCTACCAAAGAACTCAGGGTGGTGTGCATGGTTCTTCCCTTTCTTTTGTCTACTTTAAAAGATAACGTTTAGATAATGTTTAGATAAAAAGCCAGTCGTTTTCACCTGACAGTTGTATTTTTGTTTTCAGTATTTTTGGCCATAACCTTTGCTAGAATTAAGATATTTCTCTCTAGTTTGTTTCATCACATTTTGCATTAAATTACCTTTTAGCCACTAGTGCCAAGCTCAACTCATTGCACCCCTTAAAGCTTGTTGCCTGATGCAATTGCACCCCCCTGCACTTCTTTAGCTACCCCCCTGGGTGGGATCATGGCTGGCAACCTCAGTGGGGTTCTCTTTGGCAAAAGGAAGGGAGTGGGGAATGTTCACTCCTGCAGTTCCTTCAGTGTCATGCTCAAGATATTTCCATTGCAGATAGGACAGGCAGGAGACAGGGAGGATATTTGATGTGCGGACAGACATGCCTGTAATTGGAATGATTTTGAAAGAAACAATAAGCTGCTTTTGTTCAGCTGTCAGAGAAAATAATAAATAGTACAATTATTGGAAGAAGTTGGACCTGAAGATACGGGTGAGCTAATGCTGCCATCGTTTTTACATCCCCCCCCCTTGCTGTGATTGCTTTTTTTTTTATTCTTTAAATGCATCGGCCTTACAGATCTCATATATACAATTCACAGCGCATTAACTGCCTTATGTGTCAACAATAACACCCGGGCGAATGACATCCCATTAACGTCTCGATCAGTCCAATAAATTAGACAAAAGACACTGATGGAATGCCAAGAATTGTCAGGGAGCAAAATGCAACTCTGGTACATCAAAACCAGAGAAAAGAATATTCTGCATTTATTTCACTTTTCTGGGACCTCCGCCACCCAGCCTGGCTTTCTAATGTTTCTTCTCCCATCTCTGTATTCATACTCTTTGTTTTTCAAAAGTATTTTTTGTTTCTCCAGTTGTAGCAGTTGTTCCTCTGTTCAATAACCTTTTCAACCACCACCACAAAACTATACAGTATTATTAAAAGATAAGGTAATGTGGGGTGGAAATCAGAAAGTGCAATGCGCATGCACGTATCCTAGCAACCGGCTGTGGTGGGAAAGTCCACCTCACAGTTTGAGAAATACTTGCCGAGTCGCAGTCTAGCCGTGTGCAAAGAGAGATTAATTAGCCCACGCTGTCTGTGGGTGTTCACTTGTGGGCCGAACATTGCGACTGGAGTTTATAGCAGCCAAACAGAGGAGCTGAAGGGCAAAACGAGACAGAACATGAAATGCGTATTTTGGTTCTTGTCTGCTTGGTGTAGCTTAGTTTGTGTGTGAGAAAGGGGGGGATGAAATCTGATTTGGAGTTGAGGGAGGCTTTAACCCTTTGCTCCCCCCATGGTGTTGCCCCGGATCCCTTATTCCCCTTCCACAGCTACTGTTTAACAAAAAGAAACCAAATATGCAAGGGTCACACTATACATTTGCAGCACAACCCTACCTAACACCCTCTTCCGAGGCAGCCGTGCTAGTGGAGCAGCAGCATCCCATGGGGTGTGTGTGTGTCATGGAGGTCTCCTCAAGGGAAGGGAACACTTGTTCTTTTACCCTGGAAAAACCTCTGCTGCCCCAATGGGTCTCCTCACATCTGCATCAGCCATTTTGCTGCTGTAGAATCGAAGAAGAGGAGAGGAAACGGGTAGGTTCCTGGCACATCCTGGGGCTGCCAGGATAGTTCCCTCCATCCTCCATTCCACCACCCACATGCCCCTCCCCACCCAGACATTCCCGCTTTCTCATCCTCCTCTTTCTCATCCCCCTTCCCACCCCATTCCTTCAACCCTCCTGCCAATGGCACCACCAACATAATGGTGTCTCTGATGGGAGGCCATTGGCCTGTGTGTGCCACCACCAGCCATGAGCACTGGTGATCTTGTTGCGCACGCCTGCAGCGCATCCCCGTTGCCACCAGTCTGGCACATCCATTGTCAGAATGCGTGTTCTGCGGATGGTATGCTTAAGCGTGCATTTTGGCCATAAAAGCCAAACTAAACAAAATAACAAACACACAATTTATATGTACGTTTTTTCCTTTAAAAATAGCAGCCATGGGACAAGGATCTACCTTGAGTGGGGCTTTAACCCTTTTTATGCCTGTCATTTCTCTCCCCCCAAATTCCCCTTATGTGACTGTTTGCTGTAATAGCATGCTTGGGGGCGAAAAGCTTCTCTGCTCCTCCTATTGCCCAGTTGGAATAGGCAATATTCCTATTCTAGAAGAATATGGAAAAGAGAAGAGGTCTAAAATATTGGGAGCATCACCAGCTAAGGGGAGGAGCAGGATCTGGGCAGGACCCTACAGGTCTTGTGCTGACTCAGCGTGAGAGCTATCGGAAGGGTGGCCGGCAGATGAATCAGTGTGAATGTTCGGAGAAGGCAGCACATACTGATCACATTTCTCCAACACAGCCCAGGCAATCATACCTGTCTGCATCTGTAGCCCTGAGCTCCTGTAATTCTCCTGCATTCACTACACATCAAGCAGCCCCTCCTACGGATGCTGCCATCCCTGCCTGCTGCATTCCCAGATGCTGACATTTATCTTTTTGTTGTTGTCATTGTGTTGGCGTTCATACTGAAGCGATTGGTTCAGAAAGCATTTCCTACTTTTTGCGTTTCAATGTGTGTCTTTGAAATACCCACCCCCATTTTAAGGCCTTTAAAAGATCCCAATAAATGAGTGGCTGTGTATAGGTGCTGGGAATTAGATAATCCTAACATTCAGAGATAAGATGCTTAATCTCTTGTCTCCTTCTTCTTGAACGTGATTATAGATTATACTAAACCTACAGCTATTGCTTATGTGAATGCTACATGTTGTTGTTCAGTCGCTAAGTTGTGTCCGACTTTTCGCGACCCCATGGACCACAGCACGCCAGGCCTCCCTGTCCTCCACTAGCTTCCGGAGTTTGCCTAATTTCATGTTCATCGCTTCGGTGACACTATCTAACCATCTCATCCTCTACTGCCCCCTTCTCCTTTTGCCTTCCATCTTTCCCAGCATGAGGGTCTTTTCTAAAGAGTCCTCTCTTCTCATGAAGCTGAAGTATTTCAGCTTCAGCTTCAGTATTTGCCCTTCCAAGGAGCAATCAGGCTTGACTTCCTGACTGATTGGATCTCCTTGCAGTCCAGGAGACTCTCAAGAGTCTTCTCTAACACCATAATTCAAAAGCATCTATTCTTCGGCATTCTGCCTTTCTTATGGTCCAGCTCTCACATCCATACATTGCTATTGGAAAAACCATAACTTTGACTATGCAAATCTTTGTTGGCAGGGAGATGTCTTGGCTTTTTATTAAGTTGTCTAGGTTCGCCATAGCTTTCCTCCCAAGAAGTAAATGTCTTTTAATTTCATGGCTGCAGTCACCATCTGCGGTGATCTTGGAGCCCAGGAAAATAAAGTCTGTCACTGCTTCCATTTCTTCCCCTTCTATTTGCCAGGAAGTGATGGGAGTGGTTGCCATGATCTTAGTTTTTTTAAATATTGAGCTTCAAGCCAATTTTTGCACTTTCCTCTTTCACCCTCATCAGAAGGTTCTTTAGGTCTTCCTCTCTTTCTGCCATTAGAGTGGTATCGTCTGCATATCTGAGGTTGTTGATATTTCTCTCAGCAATCTTGATTGCAGCTTGTGACTCATCAGCCCAGCCTTTCTCATGATGTACTCTGCATATAAGTTAAATAAGCAGGGTGACAGTATACTGCCTTGTTGTACTCCTTTCCCAATTTTAAACTAATTGGTTTAATGTTCGGTTTAACAATTCGGTTGTTCCATGTCCGGTTCTAACTGTTGCTTCCTGACCTGCATATAGGTTTCTCAGAAGACAGATCAGGTGGTCTAGTACTCCCATCTCTTCAAGAACTTGCCACAGTTTGTTGTGATCCACACATTCAAAGGCTTTAGCATAGTCAATGAAGCAGAAGTCGATGTTTTTCTGGAACTCTCTTGCTTTCTCCGTGATCCAGCGAATGTTGGCAATTTGGTCTCTAGTTCTTCTGCCTCTTCGGAAACCAGCTAGTACATCTGGTAGTTCTCGATTCACATACTGCTGAAGCCTAGCTTGTAGGATTTTGAGCATAATCTTGCTAGCATGTGAAATGAGTGCAATGGTGCGGTAGTTTGAACAATCTTTGGCATTGCCCTTCGAACGCTACATATGTCTATGAAAAAGTGGTCAAGACAGGATGCTAAGAGCCAAATGTTAGCTTCACACAATTCACTCCAAATAAACGGAGGCCTTTCCCTTCACGCCAGAGCTCTTCCTTAACTCAGTCTTTGCTTTGGGCTGGTTCAAACAATACTGTTTGCTGACCCTTCCATCACATGATGAAAAACAAGAGAATGCACAAATGAATCCCACCTGGTGCATGATTCTGCTCTGGTACGTATTGGGGCTGGAGCATTCAAATTGCCCTAAGCACCTGATTTCAATACTGCTGCAGAGTTCAATAGTATGGTGAAAACTGGCCTCAGCTCTCAATGCATTGTTTTCAGTCCATTCCCCCCCCCCATTTCCAAATTCTGCAGATGAAAATGTGTTTTAAAAAACAGTTGTAGACATACAAGGCTGAAACATACAGAACTTGAGTCCATTCAATAGAACATAGCTATTGGGGCTGCAGAACAGAAAAAGGTTGCCACTATAAGATATATGGAGGGAGTCCGGACCTGATTATTGGCAAGTCATGAAACTAAAAAGTTGATAGCTGATGAGGAAAATGTATTAAGCCCTATGGTAAAGGGAAACTGAGCTGCACGTACTATTTACTTGTGAGAAGGCAAAAAATTCAGTCCACTAAGGGCAGGCCGAGAGGAACGCAATGCCACCAGGACGGTCCCGATACAATGAACACAGGCCCTTAAAAACACTTGAGAAGAAAGTCCCCCCTTTCTCCAAGCTGACAAGGAAAATGTATTGAGCCCTGTGGAAAGCAAAACTGAGCCACACAGGCAAGCATGCCTTGACTCATATCTATGACAGGTGACGGGGAATGCAAGGCCACAGGATGGTCCCAATCCAATGAACATGAAGCTCGGTAAATGCTCCAGAAGGTGACACCACCCTGTTGTGAACCAGGGAAGGCCTGGGCCTGACTCCATTTTGCACAGGCTAGCCTCCCCTTTCCTTCCCCCCATTCCAGGCCGTGCTGGCGGGAACCAGCTCAGTAGAGAGTGTTTTTCTTGGCTCGAATGGCCAGGAGCAGAGATAAAACCTCCAAGAATGGAGCTGCTTGGCTGGCCAAGGTCAGCTCCAAATAATACTGATAACTTTGAGCCTCTGGTTGGGAGGGAGGAAGAGCAGGGGCCTCGCAGGCTAGAGAAGGGGGGGCAGGGAGGAGTTTGGGCATTTCTGTGTGTGGAAAGAGTCAGTCAGTGATGGACCATCAGAGACACCAACATGAGGAACCAGGGTGAGAGTTAGATCTGGGCAGCTAAGTGTTCTTATTTTGCATTGGATTTCCACATGTTTTATGCTGTGTATGTCCTGGGCCTTTTGTGCCTCACAGTGTAACCATTAGCTTTAATAAACCTTTATACATTTTACAACCTGAAGTGCCATTTCTTCTGGGAACTGAGGTCAGCTAAGTCCAGCCTTACCATTGGGGGCTTTGGCTACTAAAAGGGGTTGCATAGAACCTGAATTGGGCACGGGTGCATTCTCCTGGATCCTGAGCTGCAGCTGAGGTTGGGAGGACACTGGTTCCACCACTCACGGGCTCCCCGGGGGTCTGCAGGTGCAGCAGACGCAGGGGGTAACGCAATACACCCCCACTATAGTAAGAAGGGTTAAAAACAGAGCTTTGCGTAGCTTGTTAGGTGAAACTGGTGTGTGTGTGTGTGTGTGTGTGTGTGTGTGTGTGTGTGTGTGGTAATACGAGATGGGTCCTGATAGAGCAGCCATTTTCAACCACTGTGCCGTGGCACACAGGTGTGCTGCAAGTGGTCCACAGGTGTGCAGCGGGGACTTGGGGCTAGGTCACTTATTAGAAAGGCTGATGGGGGATGCCTTCCCACTGGCAGCATCATGTGCCTTGTCAATTGTCCAAAAACTGATGGTGTGCCTTGAGCATTTTAGTGCCTTGTCAGTGTGCCTTGAGATTAAAATGGTTGGAAATCGCTGCGATTGAGTGCCATGTTAAAAAGTGGGTCTTGGTGCTAAAATGTTTGGGAACCACCCTTCTAAACCGTATGATTAGGGGCAATTCAGATGTTCTACTCTCATGTTTAGTAAAATGGCACACGAGTTAATATCCCCCAAAAGCGGCCTGTGCCACTGTGTGAGCCCTTTTGTTTGCCATGCAGTGGCTCAGTACCATTTTGGGACACTGTTGGACTTCCCAGAATGCCAAGCTGTGCTGAGCTTGGCTTTTCAGGACTTCAAGCTGTGCAGCCATGCAGCTTAAAAGAAACAGTGCGCAGCATGTGATGACCGGATGCATGCACCACTAAGCTGGTTTGGACAATAGCTATCTATTTGACTGGCCCTGTGTGGTATAAAATATGCTCATTCATGCAGGGTGCACACCTGACCCTTTGGGGCATTATCTTTGAGTTGTGTGGAAGGTGGAGTTAGCTTCAACTGTCCCTCTATGTGTACTGCTTGAAACAACATACGCTAACAGAGAGCTTCCTTGATTCTTTGCATCATATGTTGACAACTTTTTCCTAGACTTAATGTTGCGTAGACTGAAGCAATAAACGTAGGCTTAGCGTGATCTATCAGATAATCACATCCAAGAAGAATAATGAGATGAGAGATTAGCCATCTAATCATTGGGTATTATGATTATCTCATTCTCAGCACACACGTCATTTATTGCAATTTTTAAGGAACTTAATTAAAAATAAGAAAATAATTTTTAAGAAACAGTTACCACTGATGCTTGGAAAGTACAGACTATTTTATTAGCTAATCACGTCAACATGAATTTCAGTGCAAAAGGAAACATTACAAATGTTGTGGTTTGGCCTACCCAGGCCTTGAGTTGGCGGATCACACAATACACCAACATAAAGCCAGGGCGACTGGCAGGGCAAGCCCTCCACTGTACCGTGGGCCACTGCTGCCAGCTCAAAGCCCCAAAGGCCATGCGTGGGTGTCGCTGGCTAGCAGGACCTCTGCCACCACCAGAAAGTTGGCTGAGGGGGCAGATTGGGGGAAGGTCTGGGGTGAATTGAGATGGGGAGTTGTCTGGGCAGGAGACAGGAGGGGCAGGATTTTGTCAGCAGCTGTGCATGCCATATCCTATTTCCCCTTCCCAGCCCAGACCTGTCCCAGGAGTCTCCTCAGAATTGCGCCAGTGTAGGTCTGAAGAGACCAATTGGAGACCAGGTAGCCTATGGGAAGGTAAGAAAATATATTCTCTCTTGGGCCAGCTGGTCTCCTGCTGGCCCACAGCCTGTACCACATGCTCCATCAGTGGTGCTACAAGCTCTAGGCCAGTGGAGGACCTCCTCAAATCAAAAGATAGTTTTTAGGTGAATTTCAGGTACTGTTGTCATTGATACAAAGCAAAGGAGATAAGAACAATGTGTCACCTTAAAAGCAGTGTTTCTCAAACTGTGGGTCGAGACCTGATGTCAGGTGGGTTGCAGAAAGCTGGGAGCAACCATCTTGGAAGCCGCAAGACCTTACTCTGGCAATATTCCTTTTGTGAGTGTTAACAGTTTGGATTTCCAAGTGAGGGTTTTAAAAATTTTGTTTTTAGTTCAGTGCTTTTACATAATATTTTATCCTAATGTTGCTTTCTGTCAGGAATGTTCCATGATTGTGCAATTGCTGCAGTCCAAGAATGCCAGTTTGCATTCCAGGAGTGCCATTTTATTAAGTCACAGTGATGATGCAATGACTGCTTGATGATGTCATGTCTGGCTATGACATCACTTACAGGTTAATGACATCACTTCCGGTAGGTATCGACATGAGTGCCACACTAAAAAGTGGGTCCTGGTCTGAAAAGTTTGAGAACCACTGCCTTAAAGGATTACAAAATTTACAGTCTTTGTTTTGTATCATGTAAAAAGGGAAGATGGGTGAGTGTAGGGCTGACATCAGCTGCTTAGGGACCCACTCAAAAAGGGCCACTACAACCCATATGCAAGCTGGTTAGAAGACTGAGGGCCCAATACCTTCCAGTGCCGAAGCAGTCGAAATACAGCCCTGGTATAAGGGAATGAATGTTCCCTTACTTTCAGGAGGCCTCTATGAATGTCCCCACAACTGTTGGCATGGCTGCATCAGTGCATTGCTCTGAGAGTCCACCCTTTTCCAAAGTGACAGTAGTCACTTTGGAAACTTTCTTAAAGGGGCAGCCTGCTGCACTGGCGTAGCTAAGGAAAGTGTAGCCCGGTGCAGAGGGCAAAATGATGCCCCGGAAGTGATGTCACAATAAGAAATGACATCACAGTTGTATTTTCATTTTCTTGTGTTTTTTTTTTTCATAACTTTTGATAAAATGGAGATATTACATTTTGATTTGTTTCATTGTATCCTGCATGAAATTCCACATTGAATGGTATGTAACATGACAGTATTATTCCTAAAACCCATAATTTTTACAAGACAGTTGTATTTCCATTTTCTGTTTTTTAGCCATAATGTTTGACATTACATTCTGGTTTGTTTTATTGCATTCTGCATCAAGTGTTATATAATATGATGGTATTATTCGTACTTATCAAGATTTTCGCCATTTTGGCCACTAGTGTTACACTTGACTTGTTGCCCCCTTATAGCTTGATACCCGGTGCAGTTGCACCCGCCTGCACTTCTTTAGCTACGCCCCTGGCCCGCTGGCAGTAATTGCAATTATTATTATTATTATTTATTTACTTTTTATCCCGCCTTTCTGCCCCATGGGCACCCAAGACGGCTTACAACGTTAAAATCAACACTTTAAAAACCACAAGTCTAACAGTTAAAACAATGTTAAAAACAATATTAAAACAGTTAAACATTTAAAACAAGCAAGCCCCGTGGATCCTTTAAAATATAAGATGAAGAATGTAAAATGCCAGCCAGCCTGTCAACAATTGAAGGCTTGTTTGAATAAAAAAGTCTTCAGCACCCGCCGAAATATTGCCAAAGAGGGAGCAGTTCTTAATTCTAAGGGGAGGGTATTCCAAAGTTGGGGGGGGGCCACCACCGAGAAGGCCCTATTCCTGGCCGCCATCCTCCTCACCTCTCCTGGTGGCGGCACAGTCAGAAGGCCCCCCCCCAGATGACCTAAGAGTACGTGTAGGATTATATGGAAGGAGGCGGTCCCTCAAATACTCCGGGTGCAAATATCTCTGCAATTACTGGGGTGGGGCTACATTGTAGGTTCCAGCTCCCAGGCTGGGAGAGAGCCAGGACCACCGAGGCAGGAATACAACATTCATATACAGATACATAAAACAATGTACATTGTATTTTATATTCTGCACCCCTTTGTTCAGTCCACCTGTACCCATGAAGCAGAAAGCACTAGACTATTTTTTCCTCAACATTATTAATTAGCGATGAGTAGTAATTGAATATAGTTGAATCAATTCTTTGGACACAACTGTGTTGGCATTTAATAAGTAACTTTTCCCATAATGAATGTGCTGGGTTACATATCTAATCCTTATTTATGCAGTTAGATTTCCATTCCGTAGCCATAACTCTCATTTGAATTAATCCCATTTAAGTCCCTGTTTTAACTGCATTTCTCACAGATGCCTGTTTAGTATTAAAGACAGAAAGCGACAACAAAAGCCACCCAAAATATAACTCTGCAGAATTCATTTCATTAGTAAAAAGACTAAAAAACCCAGTCTCATTCTTTTCCCTGCTGACGATGTCGGGATGCCAAAATGGCTACTGCTGCATCCTGCAAAGGAGGGGGGCAGTTGTGGAGGTTTCCTCTGGGTAAGGGAGCAATTATAAGAATGATTTTGATAGAGACTTCGCCCCCCTAGGAATCTGGAGTCGCTCCCTTTAACCCTCTGAGTGCCAGCCAACCAAGAAGAAAAGCTCTTTGCAGAGGAATTGGGAGGGGGGAGGAGGGAGAGTGAAGTGGGCGGAGTCAGCCATAATTTTAACTATTGGAACTGAGTTCCCCCGCGTTCCCCTTGCATGACATCACTGCTCTGAAGTCCAGGGAGCCCCAGAGGCAGAGGGAGGGTGCAGCAGGGAGTGGCATGCTCAATGGGCGCTGCGCAGAACAACCTGTGTGTTTTCACCCCCCCCACTCTCCCTTGCACTCATATCACTCTTTACTGGAGCAATTCCGGGCTCTGGGAGGCATGGGCGGGCGATGCACGGGGCAGGGCAGCTGTGCTGGGTGCACAGCGACATTGTCCCTCCCCCGGGCATGCTCCAAGCCGGGCATGGCTCTGGGGAGCCCCTCTACTTAGCCTGATCTCCTGGGCTGGTGGCAGCAGATTCAAACTACCAAAGCTTTTCCCTGGTAAGCTGCATGTCCAAACAAGGGAAACAACAGGGAGGGAGTGAACGCTAAGCAGTAGGCATTACTGCCCTTGATGAGCATGTGGTCACTGGGCAGACACTCTGTGGACTCTGACAGTGTCAAATTACGCTGCACTCTCCTTTGATCTGGGATTGAGAAACTGGATTGCCCACACAAGCAGAGCACCTGCTAGCACAGTGACGGCGAACCTACAACGTGTGTGTCAAAGGTGACATGTTTTGGGTGACATGCCAGCATTCACCAACACCTGATAACAGCTGAGTTTGTTTTGTTTGGATTTCAGTTTTGTAATTATTTGATGTTTCTTTATATAATACATAGCACCACACATGATTGCATTGTATTTTTTTAAAATAAGTGAATATGTAAAACAATTGTTTCTCTTTGGTTTGGTGTGTGTGTGTGTGTGTGTGTGTGTGTGTGTGTGTGTGTGTGTGT
>JAJKFI010000046.1:5492591-5519914 GCA_029204185.1 Lerista edwardsae | reverse complement strand
AATAAGAATAAGAATAAGAATAAGAATAAGAATAAGAATAAGAATAATAGCAGTATTAGCCACCTTTCAGTGGTGGCATCTAAATGATTTAAGAACAGGAACTCACTTTTGATTGGCACGTGTCAGGACCCGCCCACCGGAAGTGGTGTCATAAGCTGGAGGCTGGCCGAGCCCAGATCTACCCGCGGCTGGTTCCTAGCCAGCGATGACATCAGCGGCGAGTGGGCAGAGCCAGCCGGTTCTGTACAGCGCCTGGCGCCTACAGAACAAAAAGCGAAGAATTCCCCCCACCCCAATTGCAGCTCCAATAGCGATGGGGACAGTCTCCCAAAGAAGCCTTACTCCCAGAGCGCCAGTGAAACACTCTGGACTGGAGAGACAGTGGCGAAAGCCTTTCCTTGGTCTTTGTGGCTAGGCGAGGTGGAGTTATTCAAAATTGCCAGGGAAGTTGAAAATTGGCATGGGGCAGCAGCCCCAAAGCCGAGGCTGGATGAGCAGAATGAGGAAGGAACCTATGGAAGGGACTGAGGGGCGGCACCACTCTGGACGGCACCCTTGGGCGCTTCCCCACACCAAAGCCCGCTTACACCTGGCACGTCAGGAGGGCAGCTTCAAAAAGTCCCGGCTCACCTCTGTCCCCTCCGGGGGCCCCCTCAATTTGCCACCGCACTCCCAGGATGCCCCTTCTCCCCAGTGGGCTGCAGACTCACCAGAGCGACTGCTAACTCCATGTGTGTGGCTGGAGGGAGCGAGGAAGGGGGCTGTGCAGGTCGGGACTTCCCCACTGCAGCCCTTCCCCCTTCGCCCCTCTAGGAATCCGGAGTCGCTCCCTTTAACCCTCTGAGTGCCGGCCAACCAAGAAGAAAAGCTCTTTGCAGAGGAATCAGGAGGAGGGGAGGGGGGAAGCGCCATCGAGTGAAGTGGGCAGAGTCAGCCCTAATTTTAACAAGTGGAACTGAGTTCCCCCGTGTTCCCCCTACATGACATCACTGCCGCCTTTCTTGTCATTGAATTCATCCGACTTTAATCAAGGCAGTTTACATAGGCAGGCTTTCTCAACCCCATATAGGGGTTGTTACAATCACAAGTTCTAATCTTGCATAGAACATCTTCCATCCAGGTGGTTTCCTTCACAGTCTGGCATCTCTCTGGCTGCACTCGCTTCCCACGCTTGTCTGACAGGAAACTCCTTCATTCTCACTGAAGGGCTGTCATCTCTGCTCCTCTCACCAGCTGGAGAGATTCATCTCTGTCAGCAGCATTTGACCAGCAGTTCACGGTTACTTCCGGCTGACTTGAACTGTAGTCCCAGGTGTTCTTTGGGCTTCATAGGCTTTACCATTCAGCCAGATCCTCTGACCATAAACAACATTGGGCATCTAAATCATAAGCTGCCCGACACCAAGAGGAGCAGCGGCTCCAAAACATATAAAGAATGCAATGGTCATGACATACTGAAGGATCCCACAAGGCTCCAATGGTACCCGGAACAGAGCTTTGAAGAACATATGGGCACTTGGCAATGAATGACAAGTGGTGCATTTAAAAAGAAAAGGCAGACTGCTACTGTAAATGGCAGATTGTAACTTGTTACAATCACAAGTTCTAATCTTCCATAGAACGTCTTCCGTCCAGGTGGTTTCCTTCACAGTTTGGCATCTCTCTGGCTGCACTCGCTTCCCACTCGCTTACTGCTACTAAGCCCCACCTCCTTGTACAAGCACCCAATAGGAAGTGAGATAGGCTCCCTTGGCTTACATTATGGCAGGGCAGAAATGCCCCTAATGCTGAAAAGGGGTGCAAGTAGCATCCTTACATAATTTGGCATCAATAAGAAACTGGATGACAGAGACACAATGCTTGCGAAATAAAAATTTATTGAAAATGGTTCTTCTGCAAGGGAATGTAGAATACATTTTCATGTTCTATCTCTACCCAAGACACTACTTAATTTATGCTTTCTCCTTCCTATTTCCATACCAGGTAGCTCGATATCTCCTAGAGCGTATAATTTCCTGCTTCTCAGGAATGTATAATTCATGCTGTTTTTCTCTCTGCTGTTTTCTTATTTTATAAGATTTTTGAAAAATGCACACAGAAGTCCAGAAGACTAGAAGAAAGCAATCTGATGTAAGCTTTCTCTCTATGCCCCTGATTTGTTGTGTTGGGAGGGATATTCAAACCCCAAATATTTAACTTCTCCAAGTGGCTACATCTCATAGAATCTCTATATATCAGATTCTGGTGCTGCCTCAGCATTTTTGGTGATCTTGTAAGGTTTCTTGGGGGCACACCTCCTAGTCTGTGCGCTAATTCATTGGTGCCTCTAAGCCATTTTTTTTAAATCCCAAGAGGCTGCTATGGCTGTTTGTGCAGTTGGGCCCAATTCTAAGCGCATTTTATTCCTTTCTAGACTTATATTCCATGTACCTGTATTGCAATCACATAAAGCTACCTTGTACTCTATTGTCTACTTGTCCTGTCAGACGCAGCTCTCCAATGACTCAGGTGGAGATAATTCCCAGCTCTGCTACCTAAGACCCTTTTAGAAAGACCATCCTGAGAATTGAACATTGGACCTTGTGCATGCAATCCATGGGCTCTGCTACATAATCTAAAGCACTAGACAGGGGTTTCTATCTTTAAAAATGTTACGTACAAATTCACTGGCCTTCTGAATGGTGTGCATTTTACATTTCTACTGCCCTGTACAGTATAGACCATGTTTGTTTCCAATGGTATTTTTGCTTCTACACCAACTAAATATTAGTTCAGTGATCACTTGCAACTGGTGTATTCTGTTGATGTCAGCGGTAAATTAAATGGGCCAAATAATCACTTAACTGGATCATTCTCTACTTGCCTTTATCCAGTTCAAAAGAGAACTTGAAGTCTTTGGTAAATGATGAAGTCATACCAGTTTGTATGGAGAATAATATTCCCCACTCATCATGATACATTTCAAAGTCACAGCAGCTCTCCTATGATTCATTCCTATGCATAAACATGATACAGGAAAGGTGAATTGTATGCTTCTAACAATGTCGTGTGTTCCAGTCCTAAAGGAACATCCCCCAGGACCTGTGTGTGTGAAGTTCCTCATCATGAACAAGTTGTTGGTGCATCCCAATAATATGAATAATATTCATTGCTAGAAGAAAAACATACAACTCATCATACTGGGATTTTACTTCAGGGAAAATGACTGATTGACAATACAGGATCTTATCTTGCAAGGAAAAGAATTAGCTTTAAATACGACTGAGACCCTCATATGCAAGGCTTTCCCATTAGATGTAAGTAATCCATTTTGGTATGGTATGAGCTCACACAGTATGATATACTGAGCTATATTATGAGCATCAGAAGTGTTTGGAAATATCAAATGTCAGGTCTAGACATCATATCTGCCATCAGGATTCACCTTCTGTTGTGAACTCACAAAACAAACATAACTGACCTCTTAGAACTCACCAAGTGAATTAGGGCCATCATGTCTCTGTGGCCCTGTTTTTAGATGGGAGACGGAATGCCAGGCTGTGACAAGCTGCAGTTCCTGTTGTGGCAGAACAGAGTCGCTGTGGAGCTGATTAGCCAGTGAGGGAATGTGTGAGAAGGCCAGCTGGCAAAAGAGTGGCGTACGACCTTGAGGACCCATCCAGGCTTGACTTAAGATTGCCTCTTGAAGCTCGATGACACACAGCCAGAGGAGAGAATCACACTGTGGGCACAATCCTACCTAGTGCCAGAATGGCAAGGCCAGCCGGCCAGCACCATATCCAACACTGGGTGGGGGGAGGCTGGAGCTTCCCGCAGCAATGGAGCATGCGCTCCCTTACCATAGGGGAGGCTGGAGCCTCCCCTATGCACTCCTCAGATCTGCGCCCGCTAAAGAGTGGGCGCAGATCTGAGGAGACCATGTGGCCCGAATCAGGGCCTTGAGGCCTCCGGAACAGACTTAGGATATGGCTGTATGGCCACCTCCCAAGCCCGCCCACGTCCCATCCATGTCCTGTTCTGCCTCTCCCTCCCTTGCGCAATCCCTGTATCGCTTTGGGCATGGAGTTTCCCCTGCGCCAGCCGCCTTTGGCCGACGCAGGAGAGGCTCGCCGTCAGCACTGTTGGGCCGACGCTACTCATAGTGTCATCCTGACAGCGGGAGCACCGACACGGGGTGGCGATCGGCGCCCCCATGTCGGCGCTCTGCCTCTTGCATAGATGCAATGACGTCATGTCAAGGGCAGGTAGGATTGCGCGGTGTGAAGGCTACATCTGGTATTGAAGATTAGGTGAATCACAGAATACTGTATATTTGTTAAAACCCTCAATAGGGTTTTAACAAAAACAGTGGTTTAGACTAGCCGGCCCGTGTAAGCTGCCGTGGGCATTTGCTTCAGCATGGGAAAGGAGGGATATAAAGTCTTCAAATAAATAATAAACTGTAGCTATCCTCCCTCACCCAGCAAAGCGGGGGGAAAACTCCCTATGTGATGACCATCATGTGATGAGTTCAACAAGCAATATGGTGGGAGGGGTTGCCATGGGAATGTGGAGTTCTGGGATGAGTGTGACCAGCTCAAATGGCAGAGCGTGATACATTTTCTCACTCAAGTCCCCAACGTGAGCTGGTGATCAGATTCGCTACCTCAACAGGAGTGGGTTAAAAAGCGGAAAACATGAATCCACACAAGAAAACACAACTATCATTTGGAACAAATTTCTGGTTGCCACTGTAAACTGAGTCCGTGAAACCCTGACGGCAGTCTAACAAGAGACATCTGAGGACTTGCTGGAATCCTGTTATATGCCATCTAATTTAAGAAGCATGAAGAGGAGGATAAAATAGCTCACATTTCCTTGCTGCTCTAATTTCAGCAATGGGGGGGAGGGTGGCGGCACTTTCTAGCCACCCATAGAACACAGGGGGTCCAGTTACATTGGCTGCTCGTCCAGGAGGGAGACATCACCAAAGGAAAAAGGAGCCCTTTCTGTAGGGCTTGCATGCAAGGCTGCTCTGGCTGGCAATTGCAGTGTTACGTTTCCGATTTGAATGCCTCCCCTTCCAAAAAGCGTTTGTCTAAACATCCATTTCTCTTCTTACACGGATTAGGAGTGCTGAGTCTCATTGTCACATCGAGCATATCGACACCTGAAATCCTGGCAGTCCTAATCTATGTGCTTGATTTCCTCCCCCCCCCTTTCCGTGCTGCGCTACCTGGGAAGTGCACTTTCTGGTGTTTATAGATAGGTGCGTTTGGGAAATCAATTTCTGAATCCTGTGCAACAGTCATCCTGACTCGCTTACCCTCCACTGCTCTGAGCTTCAGAGGAAAGCGGCTGAGGTTCTGACAGTGAGCCTGGCTCCAAGTACTTTGCAATATTTATCATGAATCCTAAATTGATTTTTCTGGTCCTATGTATCTATAAAAAAAAACAGTTGGGGTTTTACATACCATCTGTTTTTTTTCGTAGGTTGATGAACAGGAATATGATTCACAGCCTTAGAAGAAACACTCCTACTACAACCCAGTGCTTTAAAAGTACTCTGTTATATCATGTACGCTTCAATTTGCATATTTTCCCCTACTGTTCTTTTAAGACCTGTCCCTCTCCCAGCATCCTCCCACCCCCACCCCCCACTATTCAGCATGATTCTCTTTTTCCTTCCTGTGCTATAGCAACATCACAAATTACACCGTTATTGCTGGCAGTGGTGTAACTAAGGGTGCAATTCTAACCTGGAGTGAGGCCGGCACAGTTAGGCCAGCAAAGTTTGGCTGGCACACATGTCACTGTAAAGTATGTCTGAACCACTCTTGGAGTCAGAGAAGCCAGCACACAGACGTGCACCATCCTTCCATCCTTCCTGACTTGGACAGGATGTCCACATGCAAATAGAAAGTGCACCCTAGCTCAGTAATGTCATTCATTAACAAGGAGACAGAACGCGAGGCGGGACTTACCCCTTGATTGACAGGGGGCCCGTTCCGCGTTGCCGCCTGCCTCTCCGCCGCGGGGGCTTCTTCTGGGTTGCGCGCCCCTCCGCGGCTCTCCTGATCACCCAGTGCACCTCCCCAGGCAAGCGGGCACCCCCTCTGAAGCCAGGGGTGCCCGCACGGCGCTCAGCAAGGTCGCGACGCGTCATGAACGAGCGACCAATCAGGCGGTGAGTCCAATTTCGCGTTCCGTCAGATCATTTCTGAATGACGCTACTGCCCTAGCTGTTCCTCAAAGTTCTCCGCACCTGAATTTGTCAGCACACAAACTAATTAGGACAGTTTCCTCGATGGAAGACAGTTTGAAGTTCTGGATGTAAGGTATAGGCTGTGAATGCATCCCAGCCTGCCCGCCTCTTTCTGGTTCTAGCAGTTTGCTATATGAGCTAGCTGAGATCAGGACCTTTGCTGTATCATTTGTCCTGGTCCGTCAGCTTGATTCACTTCTCATTATGCCATGATAAACTCCCTGTTCCGGTGTGCCCCAATGTCTTCTGCAAAATGGTTAAGGGCAGGGATGTCATGCAGGGGGTATGCGGGGGTATGCAAGTACCGGTTTCTAGGATTATGGCTGGCCCTGCCCATTCGCCTGCCCACTCGTCGACTCCGCCCCCTGCAACGTTTGAATTTCCTGCATGTTTGAGTTGCCTGCACATTCTCAGAGCCAGGCAGGCAGGCAGGCAGCGAGTGGAGCCTTGCCTTGCCTTGCCACTGAAAAATGAGCTGCTCTGGGGTTTTGGAACTGTTGGGTCACTTTAACATGATGCCAGGCCTCCTTAACATGTTCTGGGGGTGCTGTGGAATACTGTTGCAACTGTTGGGTCAGTTTAAAATTGTCTGAGGCCTCAAAAAGGGCTTTTTTCATGTCCCTTCCTGCCACGACCTCACTTCTGGCTTATGACATCACTTCTGGTGGGCGGGTCCCGACATGTGCCAATCAAAAGTGAGTACCTGTTCTTAAATCATTTAGATGACACCACTGGTTAAGGGTGCAATCCTAACCTGGAGTGAGGCCGGCACAGTTAGGCCAGCAAAATTCGGTCAGCACAAGGGGCAACGTAAAGTGTGTTTTGACCACTCTTGGAGTCAGGGAGGATGGCAGACACCTGTGTGCTAGCCTCTCTGACTCCGAGAGTGGTCCGAACGTACTTTACGGTGGCCCTTGTGCCAGTCAACCTTTGCTGGCCTAACTGTGCCGGCCTCACTCCAGTTAGGATTGCTCCCTGAATGGCACCTAGGATATAAACTGGAATGCAAACATAAGCCTGATCATTCCTGAGTAGAAAATATACTGTCAGTTAGCTAGTCAGTTCATTGGGGTCCAGATGAGAATTATGATACAGATTGTCTGAGCATTTATGCACTTACACCCTGCCATGTTCATGGAAGCTAGCTTCCACACATTTCCTAGAACTGAAACACTCCATCTATATCACCTTATATCTCCCTTTGTTGCCTCCCCACTATCAAAATTTGAACCGTAAATGTCTTGGTCGTGGATCTACCATAATTTTGGTCCGTGCCAGTCTGTAAAGAACCAGTAATTTAACAGAATGATATCATCATCACACTCAGCCATGAAGTTCACTGGGGTGATCCAGTCTCTCTCTCTCTCTCTCTCTCTCTCTCTCTCTCTCTCTCTCTCTCTCTCAGTCTAACCTGCAATATGGGCCTAATAATCCTTACATATTTTAGAGGGTTGCTATAAGGTTAGCAGCAAGAAAGCGTCTGTATGAACTGCTTTGAACACCTGAAAGTGCAATATAAATGCCAAGTGCTATTATTACAGTTGCCAGTCAAAGTAATGGAAACCCTTTTCATAAGCTCTCCTACAAAAAGAGCAGCTTGTGACAAGTGTATATGAGTTATTTCTAATGGAAAGCACTTTATAGTAATGAAACCCACATTGGCAGCTTGGACCATATGGCAACAGCACATCAAGCAAACCTTTTTGAAGCCGTGGTCATGGTCATTATGCAGCCAATCCATTAGACGCCGTTAAATGGCAATTTGCACGTTCAGTTGGAGAGCCACCTGCTATAACAGTGAGCCCCTTGGGTCTATTATTCACACGGTTGCCTGCCTCCAGTAGCTACACATATAGTACACCAGTATTTCTCAGTCAGTGGAACTCATATCACTGGTGGTAGTTGGGGTCATGTCTGGTGGTACCTGTGGAACCCCCAGGCCCCCACCACCTGGCAGTGAGATCAACAATGCAATAGAACAAGTAGCAGTAAGAGGCTCAGAGTGCAATTCTAACCTAGAGTTAGGCCAGCACAGTTAGGCCAGCAAAGTTTGGCTGGCGCAAAGGCCCACCATAAATAGCAACTGGACCACTCTTGGAGTCAGGGAGGATGGCACATGTCTGTATGCTGGCCTCGTGACTCCAAGAGTGGTTCAGATATATTTTATGGTGTCCCTTGTGCTAGCCAAACTTTGCTGGCCTAATTGTGCCGGCCTAACTTCAGGTTAGGATTGTGCCCTCAGTTTGGTGGATAGAGCTCCAGCATGCACTTTTCACATGCTCAGAAAAGGCTTCCCATCTGCCCTGAACCTCTTACTGCTATTTGTCTTGTTGCATCTGGCCTCCTAATCCAGAAATAACTGGCAATGTCAGTTGCTTTCGGTGGTACTTCCAATAACCATAGCCATTTGAAAACTGTGCAAAGCGGTATGGCAAGGGACAAACATTGTTAAGTGCTGCGACACACAGTATTGCATAGACCAGTGTGATTCAGACTGTGGGTTGGGACCCACTAGGTGGTTCTCAGCATGATATCAGGTGGGTCGCGGAAAGCTGGGAGTAACCATCTTGGAAACTGCAGACCTTACTCTTGTTAAATTCCTTTTGTGAATGTTCACAGTTTGAATTTTCAAGTGAGGGTATTTAAAATTTTTGGTTTTAGTTCAGTGCTTTTACACAATATTTTGTCCTCATCTTGCTTTCTGTCAGGGATGCTTCATGGTTGTACAATTGCTGCAGTCCTAGAATGCCAATTTGCATTTCAGGTGTGTCATTTTATTGTGTCATTTTATTGTTACTTTCTGCTTGTTGATGTCACTTCCTGCCACAGCATCACGTTCAGGTTAATGACATCACTTCTGATGGGTCCTGACACAAGTGCCATTCTAAAAAGTGGGTCCTGGTCTAAAAAGTTTGAATACCACTGGCATAGACACGTCATACGCTACTGTGCACCACTAGGGGGCTCTCTCCATGATTCTTTTTCTTTCAGATCTAAGTATCTCCATTGTACAAAGAAAGAGTTTAGGGTTTCCTTTTCATCACTGAACCTGCAGGTTCAATTTCTCTACCTAAGTGAATCTTAGATTAAGATCTCTACTGCAGTCATTTAGCTCACTTTAAAACGGTTTGTATAGAAGCAATATTTCAACTGCAGTGTCGAGGACAAAACACATCCACAAACACAGTCCCTGAACATCTGGAAATAAACTTTTCGATTGTCACATCATCATTATATTTAAAACCATTCTTATTTTCTTTGGGGTGGGGGGAAACACCATGAAGCAATTTTATGGGATTTTTATGGGGTTCCTGGGATTGGATTTCACTTCTTGAGATGGGGGCATCAAGTGGGCTGGTGTATAAATTTTGGAATAAAAGCTCCCTAGAGATCATAATGCATTTTTCCGCTGATATGGCTGCTTTTCTATTTCATATTTCCTAAAGTCACCGTTTTCCCCCGTGCCTTATTTTTAGACTCGGAGAGAAGCATTACAAATGGATTCATCTTGCTTGCATGCATGGCAAAAACGACAGCCTTCAGAGGACGTTACGCAGTGGCTCTCATCTTAGCAGGATGAATGCCAAGGTTCATGAGCATCTTAGTTGTCTTGAGCCTTCACCTCCCATGCATCCAGCAATACCAGCTTGCCTGAGATCTCTGCTCCACTGTGGAGGCTGTCTTTGTGGCCTTCCTCAGGCAGAGACAGAGGGGGGTCAGGACCTGGGAGAGGCCCTTTTCAGCTGGGACACCTGGAAAAGATTTCCAAAAAAGCAAATCTGGCCCTCTTGATGCCCACTTTTAACTAGGCAATGAGGATCACTCATTATTTAAACAAGTTTTCCCAGAAGTGTGATAACCAGCATTGGATTATCATTGCTGATTCTGAGAGTACAATCCTAAACTGGAGTTAGGCTGGCACAATTACACCAGCAAGGTTTGTCCAGCACAAGGGCCACCGTAACGTATGTTTGGACCACTCTCAGTCAGAGAGGTCAGCACACAGACATGCACCATCCTCTCTGACTCTGAGAGTGGTCCAAACACACTTTATGGTGGCCCTTGTGCTGGCCAAACTTTGCTGGCCTAACTGTGCTAGCCTAACTCCAGGTTAGGATTGTGCTCTGAATGTGTCTAGGCTGCTGTTTGTGTCATTTGGGCTTAATGTTTTTGGGTTGTGTGTTTTTTTTTAAAAAAAATAAAAAGTACCTTCCTTGCTGTGCCATGTCACTGTCACACAACCTCTACTCAGCAATTCCATTGTCAATAGCCTTTTGAGAGAGAAATGTAAAATCAGTTCACATGAGACAGCTTTATAACATGCAGGCAATCCTCACGCTTTTGTCTCAAACAACTGTAGACAAATGCAGGGGGGAGGGACCTCTGCAGGAAGTTGCCAGTGCTCAGAGAATGCAAGAAGAACTTGTCTCCACAGCACCATTTATCTGTCATCCGCTGAGCCAGACGTGGAAACATTTCTTCATTGGGGCACACTGTTTGACTTTGGCTTCAGTTAACATTATTGCAGCCTCATTTAGGCCCAGCATCTCACTGTTGTCCCTGACACACAGTACCCTTGAGAACATGGCAATCAGATCGTGACTGAATGGTTAATTGCATACCATGTCCAGGAGGCACAGAAGGCTGCAGAGAAGTAAGAATGACAAAAATCATTCTTCCCCCTCTCCCGGCACAAGATTTTTGATTTGTGGGGCAATGCCTTAAGATACAACTCCTGCGGTTCTTTATTTAGGGTAGTGTTATTCAAACTGTTATGTCAGGTGGGTTGTGGAAAGCTGGGAGCAGCCATCTTGGAAACTGCAGACCTTTCTCTTGCTATGTTCCTTTTGGAGTGTCAACAGTTTGAATTTTCAAGTGAGGGTTTTTTAAAAAATTTGTTTTTAGTTCAGTGCTTTTACATCATATTTTGTCCTAATCTTGCTTTCTGTCATAGATGTTTCACGGTTGTACAATTGCTGCAGTTCAGGAATGCCAATTTACATTTCAGGAGTGTCATTCTATTATGTTACAATGACAGCACTTCCCGCTTGATGATGTCACTTCCTGCCACGACATCGCTTCCAGGTTAATGACATTACTTCTGGTGTGTCCTGACACAAGTGCCATTCTAAAAAGTGGGTCCCTGCCTCCCAAAACGTTTGAATACCAGTGAACTAAAGAATGCCTGATTCTCCCAAAATCCTGTATTTTCCATCTCTGGCAGCCCAATCCTAACCTGCACTGGTGTAGCCAGGCTGCACGGCCTACACTTAGGAGGAGACTGGAGGTCTCCTCTGGGTGAGCAGATATTTTCCCCCTTACATCAGATAAAGCCCCAAATACACTCTCTTCCTGTCTCCAGGATGCCCTTCTGCCACTCTTCTCCCACCCCAGCACCAGTTGGTATGAAACTCACCTCCCACCTTTGCCCCAGGGGCCTGGTTGCCATACTGGGGGGGGGGCAGTGCAGGCCTTCCCATTGGTGCTACTTGTTCTCAAGTTGGTATGTAGTGCTTTACGATGCTTTTAAAATGGCTAATGCAGGTGTAGTGGCTGCTGTGCTAGTGCCAGTGCCAGTGTAGAATAGGATCACACTCTCACAGCCCAGTCCTCAGCTGCTTGGCTGCCGCAGGTGCAGTGGTAGCTAAATGGCGGCTGCTGCTGGAGGCCCCTTGGAGGAAGGAGATGCTTGTCCCCTTCTCCCGCAGTAAGAGCACAGGCAGGCGATGGGTCTCCTTGCCTCTGCACCAACAATTTTGCTGGCGCAGAGGCAAGGGCCTCAATGTGAGGCCACATGGCCTGACCCGGAGGTCAGGATCTGGCAGCAAAGGTTGCTGCTTGTCCTTGCCCCGCGCGGGCCCCCCCCCCCCGTTACCCCCCCCCCCCCCCCCCCGAATTGGGGCAAAACCACCACCCAGTACACTTACTTGCTGCCATTGCCTGGCTGCTCGCTGGTTCTTATTGCCGCCTTCAGGCTTGAGTGACCAGTGCTGCAGCAGTGCACTTACCGCCAGTGCGGGAGGAGTGCTTATGGCTTGTACCGCCCACCCTACGCCTGATAGAATTTGGCCAGTCGCTTTCTGTTTTTCCGTTTTCCCTGATGCTTCTCCTCTTCTGCACCATTTCCCTTTGCCGTGCACTCCTAACCTGTGCATTACTGTGCAGTGAATGAATAGTCAATGTTGGCTCTGACGTACTTGTGGTCACCTCGAGGTCATAACTCAAATCCATCAGAGTCGTTTTATGAAAGGGTTCAATGTTAAAGGGCTTTCTCAGAACCTTGCTTTGGGTTAGCTGTTCTTTAACCCGTTTTAATTGTACCTCATCAAGTTGTTTAAAAAGCTGGAAAAGATAAAATGGTTATAGAGCAGGGATTTTTTGTTTTTGTTTCCCCACCGTATGCACAGGACAAAGTGGTCGTGATTCTATTTTTTATTCTGTAAAGTCCACTCCATTTTTGTTGACTTTCAGGAAGACAGTAATTGTAGAATTGTAAGAACCCCCTGATGAACATATGGTGAAAACATGGAAGAAATCCATTCATTAATCATGCTGTAACTACCCTGATCGCAACCAAATGAGTAATTAAAATATTGGAAAGGTTATTTGCATTGAATGCGCTTGAGATCGCAAGCTGCAGTCTGGTCTGGTGTGCTGTGTTTGTGTTGAAAAGTGGTAGATAAATACTGTTGGCTGAGTGAGTGATCTGCACTTTTGTCCACACCCACTCCTTTCACACTCCCACCTGCCGAATCTCCTTAGCACAAGGGCCGCAGGAGGCACGATCTGAGGAGGAGGTGGCAGGCAGGGATGTGTGCTAAACCCATCGTCTTGCCACTATTTTTATCATCATTATTAAGAATATTGATACACTGCTTTTCAACAAAAAGTAGTTCACCAAGTGGTTTGTGTAGCAAGAAAAGAGTGCAGTCGTAATCTGGAGTTAGGCCGGCACAGTTAGGTTAGCAAAGTTTGGTTGGCACAAGGGATATGGTAAAGCATGTTTGGACCGCACAGACGTGCGCCATCCTCCCTGACTCCGAGAGTGGTCCAAACGCGCTTCATATATGGAGTGGTCCATATATGGAACAATGGGCAGGAATAAAGGCACAGAGTCCAAAGCTTCTAATCAGGATGTTGAAGTGGTGGCTGGATTTCCCAGACCCGCATGTCATGATTTTAATATTTGGTGATAATGAGAACGGGGCTGTATTTATTCCAGAAAATATAAACAGTGATTTTTTTTTATAAAAGTAGTTTCTTCCAAAGGCAACGATGAGTCTTCCAACCACTCTCTCAGTTCTCCATGTTTAATCTGACAAGAATCACCGTACCAAAGATTTTCAAAAGAACGACTTCCCTCTGTGGCCACCAGGTGGCAGTGATGCAAATTGATTGTAAGCATAAAGGCATAAACCTGGCCAAGAAACAGACTGTGCGACTTAACTATTATGGGTGTTATTTAACTTAAGGATGAAATTCGCTGTTAATATTTACTCCCCTCAGATGGGTTTTTATGGGCTGTCTACAAAGCTGGGCTGATTTGATTCGCATTGGAAAAGCTGTTTTACTGAAATGCGGGGCTCTCAATCCACTTTAAAACCAATGGCCTCTAAATAGGAGGGACTGCGACATGATTAATAGAGTGCTGGTTTTATGTCTGGGCGATCCCCGAGGGTCCCAGCAGCCTTGCTGCAATTTGATCAGCACTTCCTGTTTTCAACTGGACATGTGGTGAAATAGGTAGCAATCGATGCCAGCCAAAAGGGCATTGTAGTGACTTCCTCCTTCCTGTGTCATATCCCTCCAACCAAATGGCAACTTTCAAATGCTACTGAAGGTGGCGTGTTTACTGTCACTTTTGTCTAGAGATGATTCCAAATGCTTCTTCCATGTTTGCCACACTATTTGCAGCCTTCAAAATTCGGTGGCATTTTGGTATTGGCAAAGGAATGTGAAAGAAAGTGAGAGCGCAGTCCTAAACTGGAGTTAGGCCGGCATAAGCTAAGCCATCAAAGTTTGGCCAGCATAAGGGCCACCATAAAGCAGAGTCAGGGAGGATGGCGCACGTCTGTGTGCTGGCCTCTCTGACTCCGAGAGTGGTCCAAACATACTTTACGGTGGCCCTTGTGCTGGCCAATCTTTGGTGGTTTAGTTTAGGCCGGCCTAATTCAGCTTACGATTGCGCCTTGAAGCTTTTACCTCATTGAACAGTGACTATTTCACTCTCTCAGTGCTGCTGGCAGGGAGCAGGATGTGGGGCATTCCGTGGGGCCCCCCCACCCTCCCCGCGGGGCCCCCATTCACCAAGAAAAGCATTTGTGATGCAGCATGTGGCACCTGGAAATAGTTGGTGGTGACATGATGACATCACCACCAACTTCTTCCAGGAGGCCCAATTTTGGGCAGTTTAGAGGCAAGGGCAGGTGGGAGGGCCCAAGGTAGCGGTGTCATCCTCAAATGAAGTTCCAGAACGCTAGGCGGGACTTACCGCTTGATTGACAGGCTGTCTGTGACGTGTCGCTGCCTGCCCGCCCGCCGCGCGGGCTCCCTCCAGTTGGCGCGCCCCTCCGCTGCTTGCCCAGGCACCTGGCACGCCCCCCCAGGCAAGTGGGCACCCCCTCCGAAGCCAGGGGTGCCCGCATGGCAGGCGGGCAGGCAGCGACATGTCACGAACGGACAGCCAATCAGGCGGTAAGTCCCGCCTAGTGTTCTGGAACGTCGTTGAGGCTGACACCACTGGCCCAAGGTAAAGCTTTTCTGCTCACCCAACTGACCACAACCTATAGAGATGCTGGCTGCTGCAGTAGGCAATATGGTCGCTGCACTTCTGCGGGGGCCCCTAAAGTACAGGGCCCAATGTGATGACATTTGTCGCATTAGCTTAAGGCTGGTTCTGGCTGCTGGGTGCCATTTCCCCCCCCTAAAATTCATTCTGTTCCTTTCTTCCCTTCAGAAAACATTCTTTCCATCTTCAGCCCTTATGCTGAAGCCGTACCAGAGTGATGGAAGGAGCAGGGGTGTCACTACAGGAGTGCAGACCACACCACCCTGAGGGGTGTGTGACACCACTAGTGACCAATATTGTGGAAACCTGGAGTTTTATGAATAATACAATTGTGCTATATATCATTGGATAGGTAATTTAACACAGAGTGTAATGAAACAGATTGTGTTGAATTATCTCTATGCTTTCAAACATTATAGCCAAATAACCAGAAATTGAAAATTCCTGCCTTATGTAACAAAAAGTGGATTTCCTTAACTTAAAACTGACCAATGAGACTGATTGTTCTGAGAGCCAATGAGGTGTTGTTATGACACAGCAGGGAACCAATAAGGTTAGTATGAATCAGCTCTCATGTCCATGTATCAGAGCCAATACTGGATCCCTTAGTCAGTTGTGTGAGTGTCATCAAGTAGGCCACTGTGGTGTTGCTTTTTTGTTGGTTATTGATTGGTTTGGTGACCTGTATTGTTATATAGTTAAATAAATAAATAAGTTAATGGAGTGACACTATACATTATCGCACCAAATGGCACCAACTCTAGTGATGCCGCTGGACAGGAGCGAGAAGCAACATTTCCTGCGATACCTCTTATGATTTCTCCCGAATGGGGGATAAGGAAGCAATGAAAGGAATGGCAGGATTAAAAACAGAGCATGCAGCACTAGCGGGGAGTGGCTGAATAGGTAGACTCAGCAAAAAAGGGGACGATGTGCTTTCAGGAAATCTTTTCCCACTGCTGTCAGAGACTAGGTTTTAGGTCCCCTGTGTTATTTAGTTAGGACCGGTTATTTAGAAATAATGGGCAGCCCAATCCAATGTAAATCCCCACACAGTGATGCAGAAGTATCAGCTCAGGCTATGCTGCATCCCACGGGGAATTCTGGCTGCTGGAGGACTCCTTGGGGTAACATTTGTCCCTTTGCCCCAGGGTTAGCCCCAGCAGTCACAATGGATCAACTCAGACCTGCACCAGCAATATCGCTGGCACAAGTCCACATTGATCTGTGTAGGCGGATCAGTCCCAGGAATGGGATTCTGTGCCCGCCCACCCCCTCACAGACCAGATCCAGTTGCGGACCTACCATTGAGCAAGGGGGGGGCAAAGGCCTCCAGGTGCAGCAGTTGGGGGCGGGAGGAAGGTGCCAATGAGGCACCGCCTCTTGAAGAGGCGAGGAGTTTCAGCCCACCCGCCCTTTCTTGCCATTGTGTGGCTCCAAAGCGAAGCTTGCAGGGGATGGAGAGCTGATGCTGGGGGTACAGAGCATCGACCGGGCCTCTGGGCAGAGTGTGGTCTGGGTGCACCACTGACCAAATCCACACACCCTGTACCTGCTGCCGCCCTGTTCTGCCCTCCCTCACCCTTTTCCATCTTCCCCTGCTTCGTTCCAACACCTGCACAGGAATTACCTGTTCGGGTGGACCCAGGGGTGTAGCTGAAGAAGTGCAGGGGGTGCAGTTTCACTAGGCAACAAGCTTTAGGCCAACAAGCTGAGCATGATACTAGTGGCCCAAATTGTGAAAACCTTCATATGTATGAATAATCCCATCACATTATATATCATTGGAAAGGTAATTTAATAATGCAGAATGCAATGAAACAAACCAGAGTGTAATATCTGTACTCTGTCAGAAGTTAGGGCCAAGAAAACAAAGATGAAAATACAACTATGAGGTCACTTCCTGTTATGTCACTTCCTGTTCCCTCTGCACTGGGCTACACTTTCATTAGCTATGCCCCTGGGTGGACCTCTGTTGCTCTGCCAGTGCATGCGGGAAGGCTCTGGCCGCCTCACCAGCGCACTAGCTCTCTGCACTGCTGCAAAGTGCTTTATGGCACTTTTGCAGCAGCCTGTGCCAGCGAAATGTGCGTTCTGCCAGCTCAGGCCTGAGATGGAAATTGGGCTGTAAGTTTGATTCTGAAAGTGCGAAGTACTTGCATTATATTTTGTTTTTGCTTATAGTTTTAGTGAGACCTTATTGTCATCCCTGACATGTTATGTCTCATTATAGTGTATTGCTTCAGTTTTTGATGAGGTGTATATATAAATAAATAAATATAAATAAAGCTGTGTCTTGAATAGCGCATTGATCTTTAAAAAATACAGAACCATCAAATAATTAGCTGTCAAATCTGAAATCTATTAAAAGCAGGGATGGGCTTTTTGGCAGAGCAGATTGCTCGATAGTTGAATATTGACTGTCTTCTGCTGTGATATTTCTAGAATAAGATCTAAGGAATGTGTAAGAAAAATAGTGGCTTTCCCCCTATTTTATTCACATATTTTGTTACAGGTATAATTTGTTTAGGTATTTGTTAAAATAATGCATACTTTGTCACAGATGGACAGTCCAATCCTGTGCACCTCTACTCAGAAGTAGGTCCCACTGAGTTCAATGGGACTTACTCCCTGGTAAGCCTGGTTAGACTGCAGCCTTTCATCTCCATATATCAGAGCTAATATCAGAACTCTTGTTTAGTTGTGTGAGTGTCATCAAGTTGGCCACTGGTTTTTTGTTGGTTATTTGTTAGGTAGCCTTTATTGTATATATTAAAATAGATAAATGAACAAACAGACAAAGAACGCTAGTGATGCCGCTGCATTTAGGTTTAGTTGTACAAATGGTATTGTAATTTATTCTGTATGGTCTGGTATGGAAGGAGGGGTCTATCATGGGGGTGAAGCCAGTGGTGGAATCTAAACGATTGAAGAACAGGAACCATGACTGGGACTCACATTTGATTGGCAGCCTGTCCCTTTGGCTCCGCCGCCTTCCCGCCCACCGCGCGGGCTGCCCTCAGTGGACGCGCCCCTCTGTTGCTCGCTCAGGCCCCCCGGCCCGCCCCCCCCCCCTCCCCCCCCCGAGCAGGCGCCCCCCCCCGAGGCCAAGAGCGCCTCGCAGCCCCGCGTCCATCATGGAGCTGGTGATGAATGGCGACGGGTGGGCAGAGCTAGCCCAGATTAGGTTCAGGAACGGCCGTTCTGGCACATTCCTCCTCTATGACATCACTGGGTGAAGCGCTGACTTCCCACACCAGATGACACAAACCCTAATACCTTCCACATTTCCTCATCCTTTGTTTCCTGTTTCTTTCTTTTCCAATCTAGGAAGTAGAAGGAGAAGGAAGCTCAGTGGGGGCAAACGTGTGGACAGAGATGGGTATCCACCATCACCAATCTTCCGCCTGAGGCAACCACTGTATGCCTCTGTAGGCCACTATATTATGCCACTGTACAAATCGATGGCAAGGCCACATCTGAAGTACTGTGTATAGTTCTGGTCGCCACACCTTAAGATATAGGGGAACTAGAGAAGGTGCAGAAGAGAGCAACCAAAATTATTATGGGGCTGGGGCACCTCCCATATGAGGAAAGGCTACAGCGTTTGGGGCTCTTCAGCCTAGAAAAAAGTCGCCTGAGGGGAATTTGATTGAGACATACAAAATTATGCACGGGATGGATAAAGTGGATAGAGGGAGGTTCTTTTCCCTCTCTCACAATACCAGAACCAGTGGAGATCCTCTAAAATCGGGAGAGTGAGAACAGATAAAAGGAAATACTTTTTTATCCAGCGGGTAATTAATCTGTGGAACTCCTTGCCACAGGAGGTGGTGATGGCATCTGGCCTAGATGCTTTTAAAAGGGGACTGGACAGATTCCTGGAGGAAACGTCCATCGCAAGCTACAGGCCATGATTGTTAGTGCAACCTCCTTACTTTAGAGTGCTGAATGCAGGGGAATGGCAACAAGATGCACATGTCTTTGTGTATTCCCTGAGCCATCTGGTGGGCTGCTGCAAGATGCAGGAAGCTGGAATAGGTGGGCCTTTGGCTGATCCATTGGGGCTCTTCTTATGTTCTTAACACTTCAGTTGGCTTTGTGGATGGACCAGATATGCCCATAGGGAACCCCCCTCGATTTTCTGATTTCCAACCAATCTGCATGAAATCTGCAGCCATTCAAGGTACTACATTTGCCAAATTGCAGGCAGATAGCAACACTGTTGTGAAAACCGGAGTCAGGATACATGCGTTAAATTCCCCTGCTTGATTTCTGTGATCAGTACTGGAGCAGGCATACATTTCACCTCAAGGAGTCTTCCTGTTCCTACTAATACATCCCATGACAAATTGGTCTCTGGTGAGTAAGCAAGGACCGAAGAGACATTGCAATCAGCATCCCTTTTCTCCTTGCATACTGATTGGAGGTGATGGAAAGCCCCCTCCTCAGCAACCAGCATTAAACGAAGTGCTGGGAGAGCAGAAATATTGCAAGCTGAGTCCTTTATCTCTTGACCTGCTTTCTATTCCTCCTCCTACGGGAATGGGCTCCCCCATCACTGTGCAATGTTACAGACAACCTCTAAATGTCTTATGTGATGATTCATCCAAAACTGTGTGAGATGCTGTTGGGAAACAAAACTCAATCTCAAATGAACTATCCTTGCATGCAGGAATAGGTAGGGGTGTGCTTTTTGGGTGATATTTTTTCCAAAATTTCTTGACGAAAATAGCAAATTGCGGTGTTATGTATTTTTATTCTGCATTTTCATTCCAGGTTCTCATTTTTATTAATTTTAAATGCTTTAAAAGTGTACTAGGTAGGTGATATAGTGTCAGCAGAAGCAGCCACAGTATTATTTCTAATTGGAAAAGTAATCTATTTTAATTTCTGGGAAATAACTTAAAACATCAAAATGCAGTGTTTTATGTTTTTATTCAAATAGTTTAACCCCCCAAAGGCGGTGCTTTGTGTTTTTATGCGGTGTTTGTGCAGGGCCCAGAAACCGTCTGTCTGCCTCCCAGCATCCTTGCTGGTTCTGTTGCTATGGGAGGCAGCAGGGACTTGGCCACAAACCAAGGGCCCTGGCCGGCGCGGATTGGACAAGGCCATCCTCCAGTCCTCATTGCTACCACCTGTGGCAAAGGCCCACTCTCCCTGGCTGTGGGAATGTCTTTGTTTCCCACCTGCTTGCAGCCTGATCACCCCCTGAACTGCCCTACTCCTCCGTCATTCGTTGAATTTTAGCAAATTAAGCACCAGTGAAGTGAGCACTTCCCCATATAACCTTGCACTAACTTAGCAGTAGCCCCTAACCCTCAGTACTTTCACACCACCCTGCCAGCACCTTGTAAGTTTTGTCTTGTTTGCCTTGCTTTATTTTGGAATAAAGAGCGTGACCTCCTCAGCCTTGGACTGGACTGGCTCCTTCCTCAGATCCCAAAGAACCTCCAGCCTGCTGCAAGAGCTGCCACTGGCCGAAACATGAACAAAAAATTCACCCCTAGGTATAGGTAGCAAAGTCATTTAATGGTAAAGAAGACAGCATAAGTGCCCAACAAAATCACACAGGCAGGCTCCGAATGATGTGATAAGACAACAAGGAATAACAGGATCTCACAACTATAAAGAAAACAGGGTAGGGGTGAGGTCAGGTCAGGAGAAAATGGAATTAAAATCAAGGCCTCAGGCTATAAGCAAACCCTGAACAACGAAGAGGGGAAAAAAAGTGTTAAGCTGAAATTAAAGTCCTAAATAGAACTGAAAGAAATATTGTTTTCTTTTGGGAGAGAGCCAAAGCACAATATCAACAAGCCCCCATCTCTCTCTGGCAAGTATAAAGGAATAAATCAGCAATCATGTGTTGCCTCTCTGTTTTGTCTTCCTGCACGTCTTTCTCCCTGCCACTCTGTCATCGAAGCCCTATCAACAATCAATCGATCAACAATATTTATATACACTTTTCAACACAAAGTTCAGAAAGCGGTTTATAGGCAATAATCATAATAAAGTTAAATGGCTCCCTGTCCCAAAAGGGCTCACAAACTAAAAAAAATAATGCAGAACATCAGCAGCAATAGCCACTAGAAAAGATACTGCGCAGGGGTGATGAGGGACAATTGCTCTCCCCCTGCTAAATATAAGAGGAACAGCACTTTGAAAAAGTGTCTCTTCCCAAGGTAAATGTAAAGGTAAAGGTTTCCGCACGACCAAATGGTCTAGTTGTGACCAACTGTAGGGGGCGGTGCTCATCTCCGTTTCAAAGCCTGTAGAGCCGGCGTTTTTGTCCGATCACGTGGCCAGCATGACTCTACGCGGAATGCCGTTACCTTCCCACCGAAGTGGTCCCTATTTATCTACTTGCATTTTAGGTGCTTTCGAACTGCTAGGTTGGCAGGAGCTGGGACAAGCAACGGGAGCTCACTCCGTCACACAGTCTCGAATTCCCAACCTTGCGGTCGAAAGCCCAGCAACAGCGGATTAACTCGCTGTGCCACCACGTTCCAGCTCCTTCCCAGTACCTTCCCAAGGTAGCAGGGATTAAACCCTATCAGATTGTTGAATGCTTATAGAATATACCTGAGCTGAAGATCCGAATTTGCATTGTCAATTTCCACCATGTATGCCCCCCCCCCCCAAATACTAGTAGTTAGTGCTGGTCAGGAGAAATAGTCAAAAAAGGAACAAAAGAGACCTGAATGGGAGTAAATACATGGAAGCTCGCTTAGGAGAGTTGTTCATTGCGATTGTGTTCGTTTAGTCAGGAATGCCAAATTAAACGAAAGGGTCCAATTCCCATTTTCCCATTCACCCAGGACCAGCTACACACCCTACATTGGCTGTCTTTTCAAAAGCGCCTGCATTTTGCAAATAGAATTTGCTGGTTCACCCTTGACCAGATTTGGATGTGTTTCTCTGAAGATGGTCATGTAATGTTGCTTGATTTGTTATGCTACTCAACCCCATTAGAGCCAGAAAAAAAATTCAACTTCCATATGGACTGCTGCTGAGGGCAAGACAGAAAAAAAAATGTGCAAGATTGCCAAGATGTTTATTTAACCCCTCCCCCCCAAAAAAGCTTCTCCATTTGGGGCAAGCAGCAATTCAGATATAACATCTTGCTCCACAGAAGAACACCCATACAAAATACATTACTTAGGAAGGCCAGAGAACTCCATGGATTTTGCAGAAAAAGACCCATGGATGGGAATTGATGGGAACCTGGCCCCTTCTGTGCATACTTCTTGGCAGAATCGACTGCAATCTTGCATTTTAATGCAAGACTTTTCACAGGGATTCCTTGGCTGATGTATATTTGCCATTTATTCTGCCTGGTCTTCTCTTTGTTTTAGCTGTAATTACATTTTCCTTACCTCTCAATTTCCCAAAAAACCTTTCATCATGCTTCCAATTTAGTTCCATACTGGATGTAAAACCAGGATTCTTGAATTTGCAATTGTTCTACATTCTTGCACCCGGGTATTTATTTTCCCCCAAGGAAAAGTAGATTTTCCACATTTCCACAATTAACTGGGAGCTTGAACTGCTTGAGCCACTATGCTTCTATAATCAGACTGAATTTTCTTCCCTCCAATGCTGCTGCATGCATTTCTCTCTTAATGGCTTTAATTGATCTACTTTGATCAGAACGCAACTCCTTTGGAATATTAATGGGAAGGCAGCTAATTTTTTCCATGCCGCATACATTGAAGTGCTAAAGCTGTTCTCGGTAGATGTGAATTAACAAGGAAAATTCCCCCAGCAGTTACTTGGCAGCAGGCAGAGCAGATGAGATCTTATATAATGTACCTGATGCATTTTGTTCATGGTGCTGTGGCTATGCCAGGGGAACTTGACAAAGACCAAACTTGTCTCCCTTTGCTTAAATTGATTGGCCTTCTAAGGCAAAGGCCAAATATTGGTTCACTGGAGCAGTAGCATTCCTACAGGGATGGCAAAATACTGTGCCAGGAGTCTGAGGTTCTGTGTAATGTGGTCCCCCCCCCCTTGTCTTCCAAGCCATTCGCAACTTGGAGGCTTGGCTCTCTAAGCCATGAATGGCTCTGGAGGCAAGGGGGAGGGGCTACATTACACAAGAGATCAGGCTCCTGCAACACTTTTGTGTTTTGCCCCCGCAATAGGAACACCACTACACTGGAGCAGGCTACCCCTCTCTGGCTAGCTCAAGAGAAGCCTTGCCTTTTGGAAAATTCCATGACCAACCTTACCTTGCTTGGTCAGCCAGTTCAAACCTGTGAACAAAGCCACAGCCTGACGTCAAGATAAACAAGGCCATTCAAGATCACCAAAGAAAGGCCTTCAACCCTGACTTCTCTCGCCAACCTCTTCGCAGTTCAACCGTGAGTCATAGGGTCACTGAGGCATATGTTCCAGGAGTCTCCTGGTTAATCCTCCTCAGGGTGCAGACTAAGAGAAGGCCCTCATCTCCATCAAGTCCCATGAAAACTCAGAAGAATGGTCCTTGATGAGCTCACCCAATAGTCTCTAGGTCAGAGATCTTCAACCTTTTTCATCTCACAGCGCACTGGCAAGGTGCTAAAATTGTCAAGGGATACCATCAGCTTTTTGACAATTGACAAAGCAACATCAGGCTGCTGGTGGGGGCTCTAATAAATGACCCTTCCCCAAATTCCCAGAGCACACCTGTAGACCATTCGTGGCATACCAATTTGCCGTCTTGTACCCACTTGATGACCATTTGGACAAGAAGGTCTGCAAGAGGGGGTTTATGTTTCACCACTGTCTTCAGGCTCAGTAATTTTGCTATGTACTGTCCCCTTAAGCCAGTCAAGTCTCCAGAGTCTGCCTGTCCATCCGTCCTCTTCTCTCTGACTGATTTCCAACCTTTTCAACACACTGACAAGGGACTAAAATTGTCAAGGCATGCCATCAATTTTTTGAGAATTGACAAGCATACTGTACTGTTGTCAGGGGCGGGGCTTACATTCCTTAATGGCCCTACTATTAAATGACCTTCCCCAACACTCTTGTGACACACGTGCATATCATTTGGAGCACATGAATGAGCACACTGGTTGAAAATGGTTTGATGAGACCAATGTAATTCAAACTGTGGGTCAGGACCCACTTGGTGGGTTGCGACCTGATGTCAGGTGGGTCACGGAAAGCTGGGAGCAGCCAACTTAGAAACTGCAGGCCTTACTCTTGTTATGTTCCTTTTGAGAGTGTTCGCAGTTTGAATTTCCAAGTGAAGGCTTTTTTTTTTTTTAAATTAGTTTTTAGTTCAGTGCTTTTACATCATATTTTGCCCTCATCTTGCTTTCTGTCAGGGATGTTTCACGATTGCACAATTGCTGCAGTCCAAGATTGCCCATTTGCATTTTAGGAGTGTCATTTTATTACGTTACAATGACAGCACTTCCTGCTTGATGATGTCACTTCCTGCCATGACATCACTTCCAGGTTAATGACATCCGGTGGGTCCCAACACAATGGCACCCAACACGGTGCTATTCTAATAAATGGGTCCCAGTCGAAAATGTTTGAATACCACTGAATTAGACATTAGAAGAAACCATTCTGAAGGCCTGGATGAAGAGCCTTGCTGGGCAGCTGTATTTACAACCATGATTAAGAAATCTGTGCAGTGGTGTTATCCTACCGGTACGCTGGGCGGGACATCCAGGTGATCGGCAGCCCGCCCGTCACATACCGCAGCGTTACGCCGTTTGCTGCCAATCACCCGGATGTCCCGCCCAGTGTAACGGTAGGATAACACCACTGAATCTGTGTAGTTACTAATATTCATGTGGAACAGAAATAAAGTTTGAACAGGCAATACAGCCAGCTTGTAGTTTGTAGCCTCTTCTTGTTTTCCATATAATACCAGAGATGCTGTTCCAGAGAAAGGGCTGCAAAGTGGTCAGTTGCGGAGTTGGGTGTTAAAAGGCACATGCATCCCAAGATCTCTCTCTCACACCTTTTTTCCTAGGCTATTAGGCAGGCCTGTTGCTGCTGCTTCCAATCCTGCAGTCAGTCAGTCAGTCATCCCAAATAAGCTGCTGTCAGCTGTGATGATTGTGGTTAAATTATAGTAATTGTATAGTAATTGAGGATTTGGGTTCAAAGCTGCTGTTTGTGATAAATCAGTGGCAACTTGCTGGACAGTGTCGTATGAAAACAGGCATCTGTCAGAGATGGATTAGCGGATCTGAATGAGTTTGCCCAACATTTACAGCATCAATAATCATTTCTACATTGTGGCTGAATCAGAAAGAGAGACTGAGATGAGACATCAAGGTCGTGCCTCCCCAGCACTCCCAAACTAATTAAATCTGTTTTCGGTGTAAGGCAGACCCACTGAAATAAGTGCCTTCAGGATCAAGGAGTCAGACGGTTAACTACAATCATGGCATTACAACCTCATTTAAAGGTCAGCAGCCCACCCATTTAATGAGAACTGGATGGGCAATGAAAGCTTCCCTAAGCTTGTCCCTTTTAGGGCTTGTATGGAAATTTGTGGCTCTTTCAGCCGAAGCCAGGAACGTGTGGGACGTGCGTATAGAGTTCCATTGCTGTTGCTTTTCACATTTCAGCCATGGAGAAATGTCACAACCTTGCCCCCAAATTCCTCAGAATACTATTTAATGCCAGTTAGTGAACCTATTTAAAAATAAAAATAAGAAAAGGTTGTGAATGTGACAGAGCAGATATATGCCCCTCCTAATAGTACTTGAATTATTAGGAGTGGCAAAGGCTAATCTCAAATTTGCAGCTGCTGCTGCTCTCAGAAGGATATCTGCTCTGCATAGACTCTGGGCACAATCCTAACCAATTTTCCAGCACCAGGGTAAGGGCAATGCAGCTCCAAGGTAAAGGGAACAAACATTCCCTTACCTTGAGGAGGCCTTCGTGACTACTCCTCCTCCACTGCAGGATGCAGAACAGCCCCCCCTTCTGTTTCATGTTGGAGCAGTGCATCCAGTGGTGTCATCTACAAACAAGGAGAGGGAACGCTGGGCGGGACTTACGCTTTGATTGGCAGCCCGTTCATTGCATTCCGCCGCCTGCCCGCCCTCTGCGCGGGGTGCCCGCGGTTGGCGCGCCCCACTGCTGCTCGCCCAGGCACCTGGCGTGCGCCCCCCTGCCCCCCCATCGAGCCGGTGCCCCCTTCGAGGCCAGGGCAGCGCGGGCAGGCGGCGGAATGCGATGGACGGGCAGCAAATCAGAGCATAAGTCCCGCCCAGCGTTCCCTCTCCTTGTTTGTAGATGACATCACTGAGTGCATCTGCTGATTAATAACTGCCAACCGTTCCAGAGCCTAGGGTTACCAGATACAAACTGGGAGAGAGTACCTATATCTTTAACCATTGTATAGAAGAGGTCAGGTGCAGCTTTTGGAATCCTTCCATGATGAGCTGCACCTACCCAAATTCCCTCTTCTATACAATGGTTAAAGGTAGAGGCACTCTGTCCCACTTTGTATCTGGTAACCCTACGGGCCAAGCCTCTTTGGAATAATGTGATGTTCAGTGGCGTACGGAGAGGATCGGGGCCGTGGATCATGCCCATGGCAGGGCACTGAAACCACGCCCCCGGCACATCGCCCTGCCCCCGTGCGCCGCCACGCCACCCCTCCCTGCACCCGGAAGAGCTCCATTTTGGAGCGCAGCGAGCGCCAGGGAGGGAGGGAGGGCCAAACAACGTGCCTGTTCCTTGACGCACCGGTTCCTCCTCGCTCTGCTGGCCCCCCCCCCCGCTGCCGGCGCCCATGCATTCTGCACCCCTGGCTACACCCTCCCTCCGCCCCTGGTGATGTTATAATATTTTATTATTCCAGGGCTTATGTGGGGTGGGAAATGCCAGCCATCAACAGGCTCACCACTGCTACAACAGTCTCAGAGCGCAATCCTACACTGGAGTTAGGCTGGCATAAGCTAAACCAGCAAAGTTTGGCCAGCAAAAGCGCCACCATAAAGCATGCTTGGACCACTCTTGGAGTCAGGGAGGATGGCTCACGTCTGTGTTCTGGCCTCTCTGGCTCCGAGAGTGGTCCAAACATATTTTACGGTGTCCCTTGGCCTGACCAAACTTTGCTGACTTAGCTTATGCCGGCCTAACTCAGTTTAGGATTGCACCCCCAGTAAAGTCACCAATTTACCCCCCCCCCCCAAATGTTTTAAATGTTTCTCTAGTTTGGTTGTCTATTGATGGAATGGGGAAATTGGGGGCAAGCATTTTTGTCAGCCCTAATTTTGCCACACACACACACACACACACACACACACACACACACACACACACACA
>JAJKFI010000046.1:5449396-5492581 GCA_029204185.1 Lerista edwardsae | reverse complement strand
CACACACACACACACACACACACACACACACACACACACACACACACCACCACCACCACCACCACCACCACCATGAAGAAATATCTAGTGCTTTTTCAAACACTCATGCACGTATGCTTACTCCAAGAAAAGTATGGAGTCTTTTCAAGTGGTGGTGGAGAGTGACGTGTCGAATTTCCCTGATGAATTTTGCCCATCATGTCAAAACTTTTTTGGATTTTATCAGTATTCCTCGGGCGGTTTGCTTGAAGAGGAACCTCCAGTATTGCTTCACATTTTCCTTTCAGCAAAATTCTGTCGCAACTCCAGCCGAACCTGTTAGTGTCCTGGTTGCTTTTCCACAGAGATTCCAAACTCCTTGAACATTTTTGAAGGAGTTGATGAAAAATCCCCCCTCAGAAAAAAGAAGACATCTTTGTTTTGTGCAAAAAATGAAACCGAAATGGTATGAAAGGTTTTGACTCAGCCTTACCCAAAAGGTGTTTCAGTACCCACATTCTATTTTTTTTATTCACTTCCACATTCTTTTTTTAATTCACAATATTTTTCCTTGGCTTAAAGCAACGGTGCAATAACTGCATTTACAGTTTTATTAACGTCTTTTGATATATATTTACCCTGAACCCCGTAGTGCGCTTAGTTTATTTTCCTGAGAGCAGAGCAGCAATTTGGAATGTCTTCCCAGTATTGCTGAATATTTCTTTTCCCATGCAATTATTGGAGGGCATTCTAATTAACCCTGAAATAGTCAAGGTAATACTGTGAAACATGTTTGAATCCCTTGTAATACGAGTGTGCAGCTGGAGGTGCCCCTCCCCCGCACAAGCACTCTGACTATTCTTTGTGCTCCCTCCTTGCTTTGGAGTGTTCAACTGCTGTCAAGTGATCAGAGTCCTTCCATAAATCTGATACGTTTGAAGTGCTCCACTGTCCTTCTCATTGTGTGTGCTAATCTTCAACAGGCTGCAGGGCTGTTTGAATAATACAATAAAAAGAACGCCAGCGAACAGCCGCTAGAAAAGGCACTGTGTTGGGGTGAAAGGGGATGGTCAGTGGTGTTATCCTACTGGTACGCTGGGCGGGACATCCGGGTGATCGGCAGCCCGCCCGTCGCGTACTGCAGCGTTACGCCGTTTGCGTAACGTACGCAAGCGGCGTAATTGGTTACGCAAACGGCGTAACACTGCGGTACACGACGGGTGAGCTGCCAATCACCCGGATGTCCCGCCCAGCGTACCGGTAGGATAACACCACCGGGGATGGTCACTTGGTTTGTATATGCCTTGGGAAGCATACTCAAGATTACCTTGAAAATCCCTTACATCTGGAAAATGTGCACGCTCTCTTTAAAAATTACAAGAGGCAGGAGACTGGAGACTGAATAAGGCAAGAATGGAGACTGAATGAGGGAACAGCAGCTTCATTCTCTGATCTCAGGCTCACTCTAGGACATGTTTACAGCCCAGTCCTAATCCATATCGGAGCAGGCTAGCCAGCAGATGTGTGCTGTATCCAAGCACAGGTTGGAGCTGCACTGGAGCTCACCACGGGGCCGATGGGCTCCTCAGATCTGTGCCTGCAAAATAGCAGGCGCAAGTCCAAGCAACCGGCAGTGGCCTGGATTGGGGCCGTGGGGATTTGGATCCAGCATAACTGCCAGATTCAGGCTCCCACCCTCTCCCCATGCCACCCTCCCACCTCCATGTCCTCCCACCTCCCTCCCGCCTTCCACTGCCCCCAAAAGCCTCCACACCGGCCAAACTTGGCCGGCGTGGGGCGACTTATCTCCACCTATCCTTGGCTTAGCTGGGCCGACACTGCTGCCTGCATCGGCCCAGTACCACTTGCACTGGCGTGGGGGTGCCTTACAACTTGTTTGCCACAGAGCTGGGCCGACACAAGTGGCTTACATTGACCCAGAACAATAATAGGATTGCGCCCGTAGTAAGTGTAATGCCAGGCAGAATAGCCTGCACCATTTAAACTGGTGGTTTTCTCTGGGTTGTTTGATTGTTTGCTAAGCACATGTAGTTGAATTTGTGCAAGTCAACTGCATGTTAGATGCAGGGTGATTATTTGTATTTAGTACTCCCTTCCCAGAAAGGTCAGTAAGCATGGGGGTTTTATTTAGCCATCTTATCCTCACAACAATCCTGTGAGATTGATCAGATGCAGTATTATTTCTGGGTTGTAGTTACCCAGCCAGAGTAATAATTAAATAGAGTCTTATTTCTTATATTCGTTTCTTTCTATGTGTTTATACATAGTCAAACCATAGTCAAAGCGATAGTTTTCCCAGTAGCAATGTATGGCTGTGAGAGCTGGACCATAAGAAAGGGAGAGCGCCAAAGAATAGATGCTTTTGAATTATGGTGCTGGAGAAGACTCTTGAGAGTCCCCTGGACTGCAAGGAGATCCAATTGGTCAATCCTCCAGGAAGTCAAGCCTGATTGCTCCCTGGAAGGACAAATCCTGAAGCTGAAGCTCAAGTACTTTGGCCACCTCATGAGAAGAGAGGACTCTTTAGAAAAGACCCTCATGCTGGGAAAGATTGAAGGCAAAAAGAGAAGGGGGCGGCAGAGGATGAGATGGTTAAACAGTGTCACCGAAGCGATGAACATGAAATTGGGCACACTCCGGAAGCTAGTGGAGGACAGGGAGGCCTGGCGTGCTGTGGTCCATGGGGTCGCGAGGAGTCGGACACGACTTAGTGACTGAACTACAACAACAACAATGTGTTTATAACTTGCTTTTGTGTGTAACATACTCAAAGTAGTTAACATCTTAAATGAAAATACATTTCTCAGGGGCTAATTGTGAGAGAGGAGGAGATTTGCCCCTGCTAAGTGGGCAAGAGGCACTTTTTCAAGTGGCGTCCTCTTATATTTAGCAGGGGGAGAGCAATTGTCCCTCTTCACCCCAGCACAGTGTCTTTCTTGTGGCTGTTGCTGGTGGTGTTCTCCATTCTTTTAGATTGTGAGCCCTTTTGGGACAGGAAGCCATTTAACTTTAATGTTATTATTTGCCTGTAAACCGCTTTGTGAACTTTATGTTGAAAAGCGGTATATAAATACTAGTGATTGATTGATTGATTGATTGATTGATTGATTGATTGATTGATTTGGTTGATGTCTGGATTTGGCTTGGCTTGGAAATAGCAATGTAGAGTAGGGAGAGCTTGGCTTATTTCTGAGCCAGTCTGCTTTCAGCTGGGAGAAGATCACCTAGCAGCACACCACTGCAATTCAGCAACGTGGTGCAGGTGAAGCAAGATTGCCTTACCTTAGTTCTTTGAAAAGTGACCTTTTCACTGATCCACTGCTATTGCCACTCAAAGCCTATGGGTTGTAAATGTTTGTGTGATCACAGCAATGATGGCACTTTTCAAAGGACTACAGTAGGGCAATTCTGCTTCACTGCCATACCCACAATTGTCCCTAAAAGGGACTGCTCTGCAAAATAAAGGAACTACTTTGTTCCTATTACAAACTGATGTCATTTGGAAAATGGTGGGTTCTTCCTTGATAGAGTCTTCAAGCAGAGGCTTCACAAGCTGCTTTTGGAGATGCTCTAGGGAGAATGTTCAGGCTTCAAGTAGGGGGGTGGATAAGATGTTCTTTAAATCCTCCTCAACTCTATGTTTCTATGATTTGCTAGAAACAAAGGCACTTTTCACAAGAGGCACTTTTCCAAGTGGTGCTCCTCTTATATTTAGCAGGGGGAGAGCAATTGTCCCTATTCACCCCTGCGCAGTGTCTTTTCTAGTGGCTGTTGCTGGTGGTGGTCTGCATTTTTTTTAGATTGTGAGCCCTTTTGGGACAGGGAGCCATTTAACCTTATTATTACTATTTGCCTGTAAATCGTTTTGTGAACTTTGTGTTGAAAAGTGGTATATAAGTACCTGTTGATTGATGGTTTAAGAATGCAATTACAATAATGCATGGTGGCAGTGGTGGGATTCAGGGGGTTCGCCCAGGTTCTATAGAACCGGTTGTTAAATGGCTGGGCCCCGCCCACTCGCTTACCTCGGCTGTCTTTGGTTTGTTTGTTTTTTGCTCCGGCTATGATGTCATAGAACTGGTTGTTAATTTATTTGAATCCCACCACTGCATGATGGTCTGCAAAAGCTTGTAAGGTTTGATCATGTCTTTGTTTCTGACCTGTTGTCCTTGGTACACATCTCAATATATATAACAAAGAATACATCTTGGACCAAGGAGCCACATTTGAACCTTAGTATCAAGCTACACTCCTGGAGAGCGGCTTCTTGGTTTCAGTTACAGCCGGACACTAAGCCCTTATTATTTAAGATGTAGTTAGGCACCCACAGCTCTTTGGAAATGTGATTTTGTGTTTCTAGGTATACTGCAGGCAATGAGACTGTCCCATTATTTAACTATTGTCAATTCATGGCTCAGGTTTCTCTATCCTTTTTCTCAGCCTGCCAGGGGGTGAATGTTTTAGTGTTCTCTCCAGAGGACCCAACTGAATCAGATGTGCATGGAAGAAAAAGGGTGAGCAAGTTCTTGTCATGTTAAGGCAGAAAATATGCACGGGGGGGGGGCGAGTTTGCAGGCCTTCATTCTATCTCAATGAAAGAGGGTCTACTACATCAATGACTGAAACTATTTATTTCAGCATTCACATTTCCTAGGTACATACCCGAGTATGCAACTACATGTGTCTTTAATGGTGCAATTTGCCCCGATTGGGGCTTGGGTTTAATTATCAATAGAAAGGGCTAAGGGGCAGGCCATCCATTAGGTGGGGTGATTGCATCAGTGGTAGACTGCAAGGAGGCAAGGTGGATTTAGGGTGCCCAGCCCCAACTGCAGCCCCAACTGCCTCCCTCTGGCTCGAAGCAGATGCAGCTCATAATGATCCACTTTCCACCTACTAAAAGTGAGCAGAAAGTGGTTCACCCCTTGCCTTGCTCCAGTGCAGTGCTTTCAATTGACTTACAAGGGCCACATGAAAAAAGGAGCTCCTTCATTTGTAGGACCCCTTTCAATCAAACCAGAAGTCTTGTCCTTCTTCAACTGAAGAAACTGCATGAGGTGTACAGAAAGTGGCTGCTGGTGGTGTGTTGTTGTTGTTGTTTTGGCAGTTGGGCAGAGGTGGCAGACCAAAGGTGGCACTGGGTAGCATGCTGACACCACTGCTGGAAGTGGAGGAAATAGGATGAAATTGCAGCAGGGGGCCTTAGAGGTTTGCCCTGTTGCAGTTTTGATCCTCCCACCAGCTCCTACCCTGGTGTCATTTTTAAAAAAAAATGTATATTGAAAACCAAGGTGAGTTTTTTTCCATTTAAAACTGTGTATGAGGCTGGACAATCAAAGTTAAAACTGGGGGGGGGGAGCACCAGTCAAGCCTCTCCCCATCTTCTGTTTCCTTTTTATAATTAAATCTTAGCCCCTGTCAGGACCAGTTGCACAATCAAACACACGTTTACCTGGACCCTTCAACCTTTTCCAAGCCAGAAACACCAAATCCTAACTTCCGGCTAACCTTAGCCAGCCACTTGACAGCAGACAGAGCCAATTCAAGGGGTAGGCTTTGGCATTCTATTGAATAATTCCCTTCCACACTAGAGAGGCTAACTGACATCCTTACTTAGACGTTAAGTACCACTGATTTTAAATGGAATTTCCTGCCAAATTGTGTTCCTAAATTTGCACAGGGGTGACAGAAGGGGGGCAGCCAGGTGGGGTGATGTTTGAGGCCCCACACCTATCAACACCTGGCCCTGCTAACCCTTGAATCCATAGTAGCAATGGCCATGGTAGCATCCAATATGGGTCTGACTGAGGGAGCCATGGAGGGACCAGTGCACAGCTTTGCCCCACAGCTCCCAGTAGTTTGGGGTCAGCATTGGAGGCCTACATATTTTTGTTCTATATGCAGTGGCATCACTAGAGTTTGCATCACCCTATGCAGGAGGTTAGCGCATCACCCCCCATGATGGATCTCCTCCTCACAAACCATACAGAATAAATTACAATACCATATGCACAACCTAAATGCAGTATTATTACTAGGGTTGGTGTTACCCCCCCCCAAATCCACTATTTATTTATTTAACTATAGTATAGGTCACCCAACAAATTAGTAACCAACAAAAACCTGTGGCCAATTTGATGGCACTCTGGGCTGATGCACATATACATCCCTTATGAAGAAAGACTGCAGCGTTTGGGGCTCTTCAGTCTACAAAAAAGGCGCCTGAGGGGGGGACATGATTGAGACATACAAAATTATGCATGGAAGGGATAATGTCGATAGAGGGATGTTCTTTTCCCTCTCTCAAAACACCAGAACCAGGGGGCATCCGCTAAAACTGAGGGTCGGGAGAGTTAAAACAGATAAAAGGAAGTACTTTTTTACCCAGCGGGTAGTTAATCTGTGGAACTCTTTGCCACAGGAGGTGGTGATGGCATCTGGTCTTGATGCTTTTAAGAGGGGATTGGACGGACTTCTGGAGGAAAGGTCCATCGTGGGCTATAGGCAATGATGGACTGTGCAACCTCCTTACAAAGGTGGAGGGCTACTGGTATTGGGTGCAAGGGAGTGGCAACAGGATGCAAGCATCCTGTTGTCTCATGCCTCCCTGGGGCACCTGGTGGGCCGCTGTGGGATACAGGAAGCTGGACTAGATGGGCCTTTGGCCTGATCCAGCAGGGCTCTTCTTATGTTCTTATGTTCTTATGTTCTTATATAGAACAAAAACGTACTAGTATTAGCTCAGGTACATGGAAATAAGAACTGACTCATAATAATGATCTTTTTAAAAATCACGATTTTTATTTAAAAGGTGTATTTTCAGTTTTTATGGTTTTGGCCATAGCTTTTGATAGAATAAAGATATGACACGCCATTTTTTTATTGACTTCTGGGTGAAATTCCACATCCAATGGTGTATAACATGATGGTATCATTCCGTAAAACCACAATTTTAAAAAAATTGTGATTTCTACATTAAAAGTTGCATTTTTGGTTTTTGGTTTTTTGGCCGTAACTTTTGAAAGAATGATGATATTACACTCTGGGTTTTTTTTAATTGAATTCCGGGTGAAATTCCACATCCAATGGTATATAGCATGGTGGTATTATCTTTTAAAACCGCAATTTTGATCCCTGGTGGTGTTGCCCCCCCCCACGCGTCACCTGGTGCAGCCCCCCGCCCCACCCTGCCTAGTGACGCCACTGTCTATATGTACATCAGTCCAGAGGCTTCTTTTAATTTCCTGAAACAAACAAAATGGAATAGTGCTTAATACTCAACAGTGTTTGTAGATATATTTGGACTGCCTCTGAGGGCCAAATCCTATCCAATTTTCCAGCTCTGCTATAGCAATCCCAATGGGGCATGTGCTGCATCCTGCAGTGGAGGGATAGTCAAGGAGGCCTCTTCAAGGTAAGGGAACATTCGTTTGTTTACCTTGGGGCTACATGGCAGGTGCATCAGCACCAGAAACCTGGATAGGATTGGCCCCTGAGTTTATGTACACAATATGCAGCTTGCCTCCTGCAAAGCTTTCTGGCATGAAAGCCTCCCCTGTCCTCCCCCTTCCTTCGTAGCGTGATTGTTGCAGCATCACTCACACTTGAATCGGAGCCATAAGAACATAAGAACAGCCGTGCTGGATCAGGCCAAAGGCCCATCTAGTCCAGCTTCCTGTATCTCACAGCAGCCTACCAGGTGCCCCAGGGAGGCATGAGACAACAAGATGCTTGCATCTTGTTGCCACTCCCTTGCACCCGGTACTCTGAAGTAGCCTACTACAAATATAAGGAGGTTGCACAATCCATCATGGCCTATAGTCCACAATGGACTTTTCTTCCAGAGCAGAGCAGAGAGCCAGAGCAGGATCTCACTGTGCCTGGGGTGGGGCGGTGACGATATCGCGCCCTCCGTGCAGCTTCGCCATTCTCCCTGCTTCTGGAATCACTCCATTTCAGAGTGTGATGGAGGCAAAGCTGGGCAGGAGGACCCACCTCTGTGCCACTTTCTTCCTGGCGTGCCCAGCTCCCTTGGTGGCACCCACAGCAGGCACAACACCACACCGCATGGGTGTCATGCCTCCGACTTGAATACAGGTAGCTTTCTTGATCTGATTTGTCCTGCACAGCCAGGACCAGGTAGCAAATTAGAGGAAGCCTCTGGGCTGAGGTACATATAGAACAAAAATATGTAGGCCTCCAGTTTGATCTGCTCTCCTTTTTTCCATAGGCCAAGGAACAATCAGGAGCATTGCCAGGGTGGAGGGAAGTGCTACATTTTGCAGGCGTCTCAACATACCATGTAAGTGCCCCTCCTCCTTGCCTTCAGAGCTGTTCCTGGCAACAAGATTTAAGCTGAGGAGGGACTCCTGCATTCTTCTTGCTGCCTGGAGTGGCTCCGAAAGTGAGGGGGGAGGGGCCACTTACAATGTGTGTTGAGGCTCATGCAAAACTAGCACTTTGCTCCCCCCCCCCGGAATGCTACTAGGAACAATACATTCTTTTAGTGCAGTGGTTCTCAAATGCTTTAGCACCAGGACCAGCGGCGTCATGCAGCCGGAACGCTGGGTGGGAGGAATGGGTGAGCGGCAGCCCGACCGTTGCGTTCCGGTCCGTTTCGCCGTCCTCCCCGCCCCCGTGGGGGCGGGGAAGACGGCGAAATGGACCGCTACGCAATGGGCGGCTGCTGCTCACCCGTTCCTCCTGCACAGCATTCCGGCTGCATGACGCTGCTGACTGGGACCCACTTTTTAGAATGACTGTCCGGGACCCACCGGAAGTGATGTCATGGCCTGAAGTGCTGTCATTGTGATGCCAGAGCTTGCTGCTTTCCTGAGAATGCAGCAATCAGTTGTGTTATTTCTCAGCCATTTTCCAACAGCAAAGTGAATCAGAAAGAAAAAAAGCCTCTGTGTCAAAAACCTTGACACAAACAAAACAAGCCCAGCCCTTCTCCTTTCCAGCATCCTATCTTCCCTTATTTTCAGTATGGTTGCTGCACTATGTGCTTTGCGACCCACCTGCAATTGGCTCATGACCAGTGGTGTCATCTACTCACCAGTAGACGGTATGCTGGGCGGGACTTAGCGTGATCGACAGCCCGTCCACTCACTTCCGCTTTCTTCACGCTCCCTGCGCGGCTTTCCCTCACCTCGGAGGGGGCGCCTGCTCGCCCAGGCACCCAGCGCACCCCCACCCATCCCCCCTGGCGAGCAGGCGCTCCCTCCGAGGTGAGGGAAAGCCGTGCGGGGAGCGCGAAGAAAGCGGAAGTGAGTGGACGGGCTGTCGATCACGCTATGTCCCGCCCAGCGTACCGTCTACTGGTGAGTAGATGACACCACTGCTCATGACCCACTGTTGGGTTCGGACCCACAGTTTGGGAACCACTGTATTAGAGTGCTTAGGAAGGAATGGGCTGTGTTTGTAGTAGAAGCCTGTGCTTTAAAGGGATACCGAGGAAATATCGGACATGACCAAATTCCTAATTTCCCTTTCTGGAGGGCAGCCAGCAGAAAATGTCATTGCTGGTTGGCCCTCTGGAAGATCAGGGTGATAACTTTATCACTGGGCAGCAAAATACTACTCACAAGGCCCACTCTTAGAGACATAACTGCTGATCGCCACGGAGATGTGCATGTCATAAAGAGGATTATCCTGCTCTAGGGGGTCACCTCAGCCATTGCTGCTTCTTGCCTGACATTTTGCCTTTATGGCAATTTCACTGGAAATCTGGGCTGTGTTCTCTACTCTCTGACACAAACTGTCTATTTGGGACATTTAAAAAACGACCCCAATCAAGTATGAAATTACAATCCATACAAGTGCTTATACAAAAATGATCAGCTACAGCATAATCTCCTTTGTCTATCAACACCACGAGCAAAAGCTGTGGTTCCCCATGCAACCTCTGAAGGCCAATCCAAATAGAAAAAGGGAAAGATTGCCAATGCCATAGAAAAAGAAGAACTGAAATGCTGTGAGGAGGTGGTGTTTGCATGTGTGTGCACGTGTGCATTTAAAATATTTTTACTTTTTAAACTTATGACTCATTTTACAGATAGATTGCGTATGCACACTTTTCTGTTGAGGCTTTTTAGCCTCAGATGAAATGGAAAGTGTGTTATATCGTTCTATAAAAGAGGTAAGTTTTTTTTCTTTTCCAGTAAGATTGGATCACATGGGTTCAGAAGATAAGCTCTGTGGCAGTGGTTCCCAAACTGTTCAGCACCGGAATCTGCTCTTATAAAAGACACTCTTATTGGAACCCACCTAGCTTTATGAACTTAAAAACAAAACAGTTTTGCTACCAGTTGCTCATGCCTCGGAGTTTATCCTTTTTCCTATGGTGGAGGGCCCACCTTCTGGAGGGTTTGTTCAGCTCCACATTCATCGGAGCAAGACCATTCTGGTGGTCTTGCATTCCTCTTCACTTGGTCTTCTATAAGAGCCAAGGCACAGTCACCTAGTCATGAGCAAGTATGCTCCATTTTGGTTTCCATTGGGCTCAATACATTGTCGGCTGTCAGTTTTGTGACCCATCAAAAACTGACACTGGGGGGGGGGTCCCGATCCACAGTTTGGGAACCACTGTACCTTTGCAGGTATTAGCCACTTGTATAGGAATGGTCAGGGAGAGTGGGTTGGGAAACCTCACCCATGTCAGTACATGCCTGCCCATGCTCAATTGTTTCATAATCACCTGAAACATTCCATTTTTCCCCTGTGAAATCACTCCACATTCTCTTTCAAATCTTTCCTCCTTTCTTCCTTGTGTAAAGCAGAGGTAGACCTATTTGTGGGGTGTGTCGTGGTGCCTGCCCAGGATACCGTTTGTGGAGAGGCGGCGGGGCTACCACCTTGTGTCGGGGGGCCCCCCTCCCTTGCATTTGAAATTGCTCCTAAATGGAGCAATTCTGGATGCTGGGGGTGTGGTGTAGTGCGGCAGTGCAGGGGGGCAGGGCGGTGGCGCTTGGTGATGAGTCATGATGTCACCCCGTTCCAGGTGCCATCAGAGCCTGTGACTGATCTGGTGTAAAAAGCGAAGAAGAAAAGCCGTGTGAACATAAAGAAAGCCTTGCTGGATCAGGCCAAGGCCCATCTAGTCCAGCTTCCTGTATCTCACAGTGGCCCACCAGATGCCTCAGGGAGCACACAAGACAACCAGATGCTTGTATCTTGCCGCCACTCCCCTGCATCTGGCATTCTGAGGTAGTGTGGTGGTGCCATTTTGCCTTCCTTCTTTTGCAGGACCACTGAGAACTGGCATTGGGCCTGGGGCAGATTTCCCCCTTGGTAAATTTGTTCTGTATAGTTTGTTTTGCCATGCCCTGGGCCCCCCTGGCGATGTTGACTCCCCTGTCCTCAGGCCTGGGGAGAGGTGCTGGCCTTGTGCTTGTGAGATGTGCTATGCTGGCCCTGAGCCCAGGCACACAGCCTTCTGCCTGAGACAGCCCACTTCATCCTGCTTCTCGGGAGGGCCAGCTCCAGAAACAAATCACCTTTATTCTATTCTTGTGCAAATGTTGTTGACGGAAGATACATCAGGAGACACCATACAATTATGCCTTTTCATTAGCTTGTTGGGTGAAACAATAGAAGGCACTGACAATGTTATGTTTCATGAAGCCTCATATCTCTCACCAGAATTAATTTGTGCTTTAAATGGGCCTTCTGTAATCAGACTTCATTGCTGCAGCTTTCTAAGGTATCTGGGCACTGGAAATGTAGATGTTTTTACTTTTGCAAGCGCTTACTAATTCTGCAACAGAAGCTACATAAATTGGGACAACAATATTGGTCTAGTTCTCATTAAGATGGCGATACCATTTGAGGCTGCAGGGCCTGGCTTACAGATTGATAGTTCTGCCATACGAAACAAGTGTCTACCACACAGGGTACGAACAGGATACCAACAGACTAGGTAGAAAGCTAGAAGAGATGTATGCCTACATGTTCATGAGATTACAGCGATGAACTCCTTGCCATGCGAGGTGGCGGCGGCTTCTGGCCTGGAGGCCTTTAAAAGGGGATTGGACAGATTTCCAGAAAAGACTATCACTTGCCATATACCAAGCCATGATGGGTGTCTGCGACCGCCTGGTTATAGTAGTAGAAGTAGGCTACCTCAGAATGCCAGGTGCAAGGGAGTAGCAACAGGATACAGGCATGTTGTTGTCCAGTGTGCTCCCTGAGGCATCTGGTGGGCCACTGTGAGATACAGGAAGCTGGACTAGATGGGCCTTTGGCCTGATCCAGCAGGACTCTTCTTATGAGAAGGTGGTGGTCTTGTCTGCAACAGACTGAGGCTGGGAGGCAAGATTCTAGCCTTGAATGCTCCTCCAGAGAATAAGCTTCTTGTAAAGGGAAAGGCAAGACAGACAAAATAAGAGGACCTGGAAGTGATGTCACGATGTCACGAGCCTGAGGGGCAGTCATGCACCCCTCCTTGATGTAGCATCCTGGGCAGATGCCCCTCAGGTTCTTCCACAGTTACAGTCCATTCTACTGCTTCATTCTGCTAAATGTGTAGACCACAGTTCCAAGTGGAGAGAAATTTGGGAATGAAGAGTCCATCATGCAAATCCCCGGCTGTGGTGGTACAACCCAGGCACAGATGTACCACAGATGAACTAGGCCAGAGAGGTTGTTTATCAACATGGGCTAAGCATATATGACTTTATACCTACAGGATGTATTACTAACCTTGTTGATTCATGAGCAAACAGAGGACTGGACTCCGGTCACTGTTAACCATGAAGAACATGGGCTTTCAGCAGGTGCCATGTTCCTTGTCCCAGTGGGAAGCTCTGTCTGCCAAGATTCCCCCTGCCATTCAGCTGGTCAACATTCAGGCTCCCTGTCCTCATTCTCACCTAAGCGCTTGGTGGGCAACTTCAACCATTAATGTCAAAGCCATGTTTTGTTGGCACTGTGGGGTGCTCTCAGCCTTCTGTATTTTATTCAGCAAACATTGTAACGGTGATAGAAAGGGGAAACTGGCTTTGATTGGGTTGAGTCACAGCTGCCCAGTGTCGATGGTTTCCATTTCTACAGCGATGCAATGACTGCGTTTGTTACAGAAATTCTCACCAGACCAGATTCCCTTACTCCAGATCCTTGTCTCCTCGAAGCTCTGGCATTCCCCTGACCAGGGGACCAAATTTGGAGCAGTAGTCCGGCATTTAATCCTGGCAGCTCCCAGGATAGCTGCCGACCTCACCACGACATAGTCCCGTCTCCCCAGCTACAATTTTAAACTAGCATGACTACACGTGCGTTCTCTTTTCCTCTCTCTCACACACTTATTTTCTATAGCTAGGGGCAGTCCAAAATGGTAATTATGAAATACAGCGATATAATGTGAAATTGGGCTTTTTAAGCCACAAAACGCGGTAACCTGCTGAATCCACGAAATAACATGAAATTTACCTTGGGGCCATTTGAGTGCTTAGTGGCAATTTGCAAGCCATTAGTTGCACTCAGGGCTGTGCTTTGTTCTCTGTTTTCTTTGTTTACATTCTTGAGCAGCAGGGAGCTCCTGCTATCTCCCCCCCCCCCCGGGTTTTTACAATCTACTGAGCATGCTTGTAAACACCTAACACAGGGAGGAGCCTCTTAAAATACTGTTGCATTATAAAGGCTTGCCTGGCAGGGAAGGGGTGCAACTGGGTGGGGGGAGGTGAGGACCAGGCCTGGACGGGAGTGGAGATGGCAGTAGCCTCTCCGCCATATCCTATCCTCGCTGCCAAGCCAGGTAACCCAACATGGGTCTCCTCAACTCTGTGCCTGTTCAAATGCAGGTGATTGCATTTGCCACTGACTGCATGTATTGGAAAAGGCAGGAGATACCCCGAGGAGATAGGGAATGGTATCAGCAGTGGCCACCAAATTCATTGCAAGTACATGTGGCAAAAATATTTCTCAAGAGCTCATTGCCAGCCTTGCCTCAGCATCAGAATCATCACCGTTAAGAGAGTACCGTTCCTCATGTAATAAAATCACCTTGAAACCTCGAAAAGACAGTCAATCTGAAAGGAAAACAAGCCTGTAATTCCCACTCCCTTGCTGTGATCACGGAGGATTCGTCTCTGCAGGGATGAACAATGTGCTGGGTTATTGCATTACGCAGTGCTCAGGAACACCTCACCTAATGCATTATCAGTGCAAACTATGTGCATTTGGAAATAAAGGATTTTGCTGTTAGATGTTCAGGTCAAATCAGCCTTTAGAAAGACGTTAGGGCAAGTGAAGGCTTATATCAGCAAAAGTTAAAATCAGTGTGCAACACAGAACCTTAAATAGAGCAAGATCCACAAGAAACCTGCCTTGGAATGAACAATCTGTATAAAAGTCAGTTCCTGACACTTATCACACCCTAGTGAAAGAACCAAAAAATAAGGCTTCGTGAAGAAGCAGGCGTATGCAGAGACGTGCAAACTTGACAATTCTTAGTTTCTGGGTCTTCCAGAGCTTTCTACCAGAGCTAGAAAGCAGGCCCACCTGGGTCCACCTCCACCCCAGTGGGTTTTCCATGTCTATCCTTTCCCACACTTCCATTAACAGCATGATCCTCACTCATGCTTGAGCTGGGGTGGCCATCCCCATGCCAGCTCAGTGTTGCAAATGTGCCACAAGGAATGCTTGTACCTACTTTAGAGTCAGTTGGGCTGGTGTGGAGGCCTGCACCAATTCGACAGCTGACAGATGAATGTGTGCTGGGTGGCGTAGGAGCTGGGAGAGGGTAGCGGGAGCAGTGGCATAGAAGAGGGTGGCCTGGCAGGGCCCTCAGTCCCAGGTGCCAGGCTGCGGGGGGGGTGGTGCATGAGAGGCCTCCCCAAGATGTTTTCAAGAAGAAAACTTATTCTCTAGTTGTTTATTGGTATGATTCTGGGGTGTAGCTATAGTAGTACAGGGTGGTGTAGTTGCACCGGGCAACAATCTTTAGGGGGGCAACAAGCCTGACACTAGTGGCATAACTTGTGAAAACTTTGGTAAATATGAATAATACTATCTTCATTGGAAAGGTAGTTTAATGCAGAATGAAATGAAACAAACCAGAGCGTAATATCTTTATCAAACGTTATGTCCAAAGAACCAGAAAACAAAAATACAACATATGTAAAAATTGTGGTTTGTTAAAATCACAATTTGTAGGAATAATACTGTCATGCTATAGATCATTCAATGCAGAATTTCATGCAGATTCCAAGGAAACAAACTGGAGTGTAATATCTTCGTTCTATCAAAAATTATGGCGAAAACCTCCAGGAAAATGGAAATATAACTGTGACGTCACTTCCTGTTGTGACATCACTTCCAGGGCATCATTTTGCCCTCTGCAGTGGGCTATACTTTCATTTGCTTCGCCCCGGTATGATAATATATACAAAGTTATATGTAAATATATAAATGTATAGTGTTTATGCGGACCCCCACACACATTGTTCACTAAAAGAACATGTTTACTGTCTGCCCTTTTTCACTGGCCATTATTGTAATCCATTTCATGTCAGGGCTATTTCTGAAAATAATTTTGTTATGGGGGGTGCCAACATGTATTTGCCCCAGGTGCCTTTGGAGGCCAGGAGTGGGCATGGGCCTTTCATTGGGGTAGCACCTGACCACTCCCTGCTCTTCCCCCTTTCTGTGTCTCCTTCAAGTTAACTCACAGGGCTGTTGAGGGATAAAATGGGATGATTCCATTACGTTACTGTGAGCTCTGTGCCCAGTACAAGTATGATAAATGAGGTTGTTATCATAAGGGTTGATTGGATTTTAGCCTGACAGAAAGTAGACAGAAAAAGCATCTAGGTCAAAGTAACCTCTAATGCACACTGAAAGTACACAGTTGGAGTAAAAATATAAACAGGTGATGTGTTATTTTTAATTTCAGCTGCATGTGATTCAAGGGCATAGCAAAATTCCTCAGAGGAACGTATCCGATATAGCTATTAAAACTTTGGCGCTGGTAGTGATATCCATGGCAAAAAGGGAAGCACTGCTACAATAGTTACAAATAGACGCCAATCCTGCCCAGGTCAATTCTACATAGAATTTGCTTAAGAGTCTAGTTGCTTTAGCTTCACATTTCTAATGATGATAATGATAAGCAGTATTTTTTAACCACTTTTTCAGCAAAATGTTCTCAAAGGTTTACAGACAAAATCAAATAATTAAATAGCTTCCCGTCCCCAAAAGGCTCACAATCTAAAAAGATGCAGAAGAAACACCAGCAAACAGCCACTAGAAAAGACACTGTGCTGGGGGACGGTTACTCTGCTATGCCCCTACACCTGCTAAATTGTCCCTCTTGCACAATATCAGTATTTTAAAATAAAAGATCAGCAATTGTATTTATGTATGCACTTTAGGCTGCAATCCTAACCTGGAGTTAGTGTAAAGCACGTTTGCATCACTCTGAAGAGTCCGGGCAGTTAGCACGTGGATGTGCATTTTATGGTTCATTTGTGACACTCCTGCTAGCACAAGGTGGTAGTGGACAAGAGATATGATTGGTCTATAGCCAGTGATGTCATTCATGGGGAACGGACCAGAACAGGCGTTCCGGATCCTAACGGGCTCTGTGGCTGGTTCCGGGTTCCCAACAAGTGCCAATCAAAAGTGAGTTCCTGTTCCTAAATCATTTGAATGACACCACTGTCTATAGCACTGATGAGGTTTACGGGGGTGCGGGTCAGGAGCAACAGTTGGTCTATGTCAGTAAGAAGATGTCCTGGGTGGGAAGATCTGTGAACAACAGGAGGGGAAATGCTACCTGAACAACAACAACAACAGGTATAAGGCCAAGATGGCCAAAGTATGTGTTGAGGGACCTTAGGGCACCGCAGTGCACTCACAGGGCCAGGCTGCTATGTCCCTGGTGTCCCATCCTTTTGGCTCTCCCAGGTGCTGCCATCTTGGTTTGTGTGAGATTTTGCAGACCCTGCACTTTGGGGGACCCTGCACCAATGCAGCGAGTGTATCGCCTGCTGTTGCAGCCGGGATCTCTATGAACTGTAAGTCAGTGGGGCAAGCAAAGCAGCTTTATTTAGGGCCCTCTCACTTGCCCCTGCCTCCAAACGATCCAAAATGGGCCTCCTGGAAGCAGTTGGACGTGACGTCACCATGTCAACCCCAACTATTCCCAGGGGCTGCATGTGGCACCACAAGCACTTTTCTTGGTGAGTGGGGGCCCTGTGGGGTGGGTGGGGTGCCGCATGAGAATGTCCCACATTGGACCTCGTCACTCCTGGAGCCGCCCCTGCCTGTATAGATTTTGCATGCGACTCCTGCAAAGATCAGAGCACATGAATGTACAATAAAATATCAAATCAAGGTATGGCATCTTGTGGAGTCCCAGAGTGCAATCCTAACCTGGAGTTAGGATGCCACAGTTAGGCCAGCAAAGTTTGACCAGTATAACGGCCACCATAAAGTATGTTTGGACCACTCTTGGAGTCAGGGAGGATGGCGCACATCTGTGTGCTGGCCTCTCTGACTCCAAGAGTGGTCCAAACACGCTTTTCGGTGTCCCTTGTGCTGGCCAAAGTTTGCTGGCCTAATTGTGCCGGCCTAACTCCAGTTTAGGATTGCACCCACAACCTGCACATTGGGTGCATTTTGTACAAATGCAACTGAAATGCGCAAGAGCACAATACTTAAGTGACATGATTTAGCTGTTCTCTTGTGGAGTCCCAGTAATTTGAAAGAGACTCATATAGGAAAAAAACAACACGCTAGTGAATTATTACAAGTATTAGCTTATAACATTTGGAAATCTAATGGACATATCAGAGATTCTTATTGTTTGACTCGTCAGCACATAAAAACAAATGCAGAAATCCTGGTATAGGTTCCCTAATCAACGACAGAAGCAGAGATTGGTTTTATAGCAGTATTTGTCATGGTTTCCTGCAAAGCATTCTGGGAATTCTTAATTGCTTTCACAAGCCACGAATTCTTCACTGAAAATCCCTCACCTCTTTTAAGAACGAAAAAAGTTCTTAGTTTCCCAGGAGGGGGAGGAGTAACTAGTCTGTGGAATAGCTACACCTAAGAAGTTATGCTTATGCAATCTTGGCAGGATGGGGAACCACTGCATCCCCAGCATATGACCACATGTTTATTAATCAGCAGCTGCTATTATAGGAGTCCCAGGACACAGGGACTGGCAACCCATATGCAAGCCTGGAAGCCGTGCAGAAGCCAATCATGTGAACCACTCCTCAGTTCCACGAGGAAATTACTGGTAATATATATAAATTACTGTTTAGATCAAACAGAACGGCCTCCGTAATAGATCACTGTTCAAAGTAACTTTCTCATCTATGGAAATTGAGCATATGGTAATAAGCGGTACTAACCATAACTATAGTAATTACTAAGCATACAAACTGGCAGGCTTTCTTTTTAAAAAACAAAATCGAAACAATATGTCAGCCTTAAACCGAACAACAAACTCTACTGAAGAGTTTCGGCAAGAGGAGTTCAGTGAACATAAAACATAATTTGTTCCATTTTCCCCAGGGTGTCGGAAAATGCCATTTGAAAACCTGCAAAATGGTTTCATTAAAAGAGAGAAGATCCCATTTAAACCAAATTTGGTGGGGAGGAAAATAACAGTGAGTGCTTATGGGTGCCATTCCCTCCTAAATCATATTTTAACTGCCGAGTTGTGAGCATTTCCCACCAATGACTGCTTTTAAAATAGACCGAGCAGGGAAATTGCCTTCCACGCCATAATGTAACTACAAATATATCTATAAAATGGTGCTTTTCCTTTACTCTTGCTGACCTTCATTTTACAAACATCTCTTTCTCTCCGCCTCCCTCCCCCTGTCCTCTTGGGTGTTGCTTTGCACACATTTGATTCCCTGCCTTTATTTGAGATGCCTGCAGTGGGCAGACTGCTTGTCAGCCAGCCAACCAGAGGTCCACTGCACCTCCACACAGAAAAATACGTTTTCCCCATGTCTTCATGGGGATTTCATTCTGAGCCACAGTGATGGCATTAAGGCACTGTAACTCCATACAGTGGCGTTCCTAAGGGGGGGGGCAAAATGCCTCACCTTTGCAGCTATTCACACCTCTCTGTTGTGCTCTCTCCAAGAAGCAAATGGCTGTGAAGGGGAGGGGCCACTTTACCCAGGAGCTCAGGCTCCTGCAAAACTTAGCATTTTGCCCCCCTCTAGGAATTTTGCCCCCCTGAAATATTTTCAATTTTTTTAAAAAAAAAAACTGGCACCTTACCTGTATTTGAGACAGAAATATAACCAAATTAAGAGCGCAATCCTAAACTGGAGTTAGGGCAGCATAAGCTAAGCCAGCAAAGTTTGGCCAGTACCAGGGCCACCATAAAGCATGTTTGGACCACCCTTGGAGTCAGGGAGGATGGCTCACGTCTGTGTGCTGGCCTCTCTGATTCCGAGAGGGGTCCAAACATACTTTACGGTGTCCTTTGTGCTGGCCAAACTTTGCTGGCTTAGTTTATGCCGGCCTAGCTCAGTTTAGGATTGCACTCTTAATTTAAATGTCTCAATAAAATTGCATTCTTTAATGTATCCCTTTATACCAGAGGTTTCCACATTTACTGGGGTCACAGCCCGTCTTCTTTCTGCAGCCTGGTCTTCCTGGCTCAGTCAGGTGCTGCCATCTGGGATCACAATGTGACGACATTGGTCACGTTGGCTTAAGGCCCTGTATACAGGTCTTCTAATGTTCTAACAACTGGCTTTTAAACGTTTTTTTTTTACTACTTTTCTGAGTACCGCTGTCACCAGAGTCGGCTGCTGCATGCAGAGGTGGGAGGCTTGCCTCAGAGCTGTCCCTGCAGCAAGGGAGAGGCTTCTTCAGTTGCTGATGCCTCCTGATCTACTCTGCATCCTTCTTGCCCATTCTTTTGAAGGGCCAGGTTGCTGCCCATTCACACCTTGCTGCCATTACACTGCTGCCCCCTTCAGGCCAGTGAAGCACTGTCACGCATTACTTGCAGCAGTGAAACCAATTACAGGCATGCCCTGGTATCCACTGATTTGGTATCCATGGTTTACTGGGATGCCTATTAAAAAGATAGAGTAACATTAAACACATCTCCTTTTTTTAAAAACAACAACCTTGTTGCAACAAAACTACTGGTGTTCCCTATCTTTAAAAAGGTATCCCCAGTATTCATGGTTTCAGGTACATTCAGGGGCATCTAGAATGGAACCCCAACGGATACCAACGGTACAGGGCATGCCTGTACCACCAAGAAGCTACAGTGAAATAACACTGTAATTGAAGCTGAGTGCACAATCCTAACCTGGAGTTAGGCTGGCACAGTTAGGCCCACAAAGTTTGGCCTGCACAAGGGCCACCGTAAAGCGTGTTTGGACCACCTTCGGAATCAGGGAGGATGGCGCACGTCTGTGTGCTGGCCAAACTGTGCTGGTCTCTGTAAATCAAACTGGCACTGCTATACTTCCGACTTTGAGAAAACATGTGTTGTAGGAGGAAATCAAGCCTAGAAGCCAAATTCTCTAAGCATCTGTCTCTTTAAGAGAGGCAGCACTCCCAAGATTGAAAGGTCCATTTCTCCAGGGTGCGTTCCCCTTTCTTGCTGAAGCGGAGTCCGCAAACCCCCTCTGGTTTACCCTCCCGATCCTGCTATAGCTTACCCAAAGATTTAACGTCAACGGAAGAAAGAATGCCAGCTGGACTTCGATGAAGACTCCGGAGAGAAAGTTTATTGCAATAAGACACAAACAGGTCGCAAACGCGCATGCAAAGAGGCACCCTAATTTGCGTGCCAAAGTATTGATGACAAGAAGTTTTATGCATTTATGCATGCAAATGTGGAATAATAAAAATGATCATTCGCTTAATCCTTCTCTGATCATTGGTGTGTTGGAGTTTTGAGACCTTCGATTGGTCCGAGGTAGATTCGGGGAACTCCCTGAGACATGATCACGTAACTGATGGGTGACCGGCGCCTTGGATGGAGGGCTAATCTTTGGCATGACAAAGGGTTGGGGAAGGGCTAATTGCTGGGGTACAGACTTGATTGAGTTTCGAGAGGAAGGGCATAAGGTCAAGGGGGCAAAGATTACTCAAACACAAAAGTACAATTCATAAAGACAAAGGTACAATGAAGAAACCTATTTTCCACTAAAAGTTTATCTAAATCTACTATGCAAATGTCTTTGGCAGGAATCGGAGATGCTGGCGCTGAAGACGTGACCCTAAGTCCGGATCCGATGGCTATGGCTTGCTCCCAGAGGAATCAGCATCCATTTTGTCCATCGGGGGCCATTTTATGTTGTCCTCACACAGTTCGCACAAGCACAGAGTCCAACATGACTGTTTCCCTTCACAAACCCCGTATTCCATTCATAAAATACATTCCCCATTCATAAAGACATCAAGTTCATTCATAAAAACCCCATTCACATAGCCGGCTTTCCCTTTAAAGGGGAGCTTTGACAGTTTGTGGTTTGACAGCTTGCTCTGACCATGTGGCTGGGGATTCCGGAGAATGGCGGGGCTACCCCAACTTTGACAGCCGGCTTTTCCGATGCTTTCAAGGAATTGGCTTAACACTGACAATCAACTCATTAGTTTGTGGTTAATAGTTTACTCAAGGCGTCTGCTGGGGTGAAACTGCAGGTCAAAGGTTGATAATCTCATCACTGTCAGCTCGCACTTGTTATAATCTTGTTACCGCTGTCTCGCTGGGGCTTCGATGATGATGGCGGCGGCACGGGTTCGAATCCCCAGCTTTAGTTAGCCCTTCAATGCAGGGTCTGGGAGCCTTAAAATCGCAGGTTCGATTCTCGCCAAGGCTTTATATTAATTTGTTATTGGTTGCAGCATGGCTGGGCGGCCAGAAAGAAGCATGGTGGGTGCAAAACATAGCTGGACTGTAGAGAGGGGCATACTGGTTTCGAACTTGGTTTGGGGCGATATGCCTTTCAACCAGGAGAGTTCATGATGAATACGGTGTGGCTGGGCAGGGTATGTGTGCTGACAGCCAGGTGCAGGAAATCATGGTGGCTGGGGCGACACATGGCTGGGGCTGTGAGCCTTCAGCCAGGAAAAAGGAGCTGTTCTGCGAGAATCATCGGGGGGGGGGTACTCCTGCATCACATGCAAGGGGCAAAGTAAAGAAGCAGGTGATCCACTTTCTGCTCTTTTAGCTGGCGGAAAGCAGATTGATGCCAGTTGCATCTGCAGCAATGGTGGCAGCAGACCTGGGGTGAAAAGCACCCAAAATCTGCTGCCCTCTCACCTCTCTCCACAATCTAAACCAGATGTAACCTGCATCACCACACTGAATGGATGGGCCACATCTGGACTGATCACCAAAGTTCCAGGAACTCATCAAATCAATGCAGGACCCTGGGTGATAATGATGGTTACTTGAGACAACAGAAGCCCATCACAAAGTACATAGTCTCTTTTCCCACAGAGACTATCAAAAGCAGTTCCTTCCAGTCTCCAGCCAGGATGAATGAAACAGAATGCATCTTATACGTATTTTATATAAGCCCATAAGCATCAAAATGAGAGGTCATTTTCTCATCCATATTGTTCAGGAATGGATCTTGAAACTGCATTATTTTCTTAGCCCAGGAGGGAGATGTACCTGCTGCCAACTTCAGGAAACCCTCCTCTTGTTTTATATTCTGTTTTTGTTCCAATAAATAGCCCCAGCTGCCTCTTATGTGACTACCAGATTGTAATTACAATTGCTAACACCCAATAAATACCGTCCTAAATAGATACTCCCAAATGGAGACGAATTTACAGACATCTGGACACCCTGAAGAATGTTATTGTTCAGGAAAAAGAAATGGAAAGTGTGTCCAAGAAGAAAAATTCTGAAGGGGAGAGAAACAGCACAAGATTACCTGGACCAGAGAGGATGCTGAGAAATGTCAGTATAAAGACCATAATAATGATGGGCTCCAGAATGACAGTAGTAGTCAGACAGAGAAGAAAGCATCAAGGGAAACAACACCCAGTGAGTCCTGATGGGTAATCAGCAGTCGAGTGCACTGACCAGTTTTGTGCATTGTAAGCCATCACCAGAATGGACACAAATGAGACAGCTACATTTCTCTACATGCAAGGGATATTGGCAATTCACTCTATTGAGCCCTTCTGGACAGGATTCAACAGAGAAAGACAGCATCTGAGCAACAACAGCTGCACAAACAGAAATAGAGTGTATTGTGATATGCTTTGGCGCAGGTTCATTTGCTGGGTTAGAATATGTAAAAGAACAAAATCATTATTTGACTTGGACAACCAGGCAAAAAGCCCTAGCACCAGTCAAGCAGGATGATCATCAAGGGTAATTGAGGAGGGGGCATTTGCCTTCTACAGAGATAATTGCTGTTCACTCTGCTAGAGATTATCCGCAAAACCAGAGCTTGTAAAACTCAAAGGCAGTTTTCTGATGAAATCAAATCTGGACATGATAGAGGTCCTTCTGATCAAGGCTGACTTATCCATTAGGCACAGTAGTCACAGTGCCTATGCCCCACAATACTTTTAGGGACCCAGGCAAATGTCTTAAATCTTTTTTAATCAGTAGAAGAAAAACAATCTTTTAGGGTCAAAGAACATGTTTTAGTTTTTTTCTCCCATCAGAAAAAAATCAAGACTTTTAGGGCTGGTGAAAGTGTATTAAATTTTGCCTAAAACAACAGCAACACAAGATATAATGTTAACATGTTCAAAATTATATCAAAATAATTTGGGGTATTGATGTTATGGTATTTAATGAGGCCCTGATTCTGTTCAGGAGGTATGCATGGATAGCCTGTTCTGAATGGGGCTGCACCCCTCTGGAAGAATGAGCTTTGCAGCCTGCAAGTCCCCCTGAACCCAGCTTTGCTCCTAGAACATGGCCTTTGCTCAGCGTGGCAAGGTTCGCCTTTCTACTACTAAAGCTGGGGAATCAACCACATCCTTTCTTGAGGGGCAGCGCAATCCTGCCCCTTGCATAGCATCAACGCTGCGTTACTAGCACCGACGCGGGAGTGCCGAGCGGCACCCCCACGTTGGTGCTAGAGCTGTCAGGCTGACGCTACGAATAGCGTCGGCCTGACAGCACCGACGGCAAGCCTCTCCTGTGACAGCCAAAGCCGGCTGAAGCAAGGGAGGCTCCTTGCCAAGTAAGCATGGGGATTGGCGGGAGGAGGGAGGTTGGGGGCGGGACATGGGTGGGCTTAGGAGCCAGCCATAAGGCTGCATCCTAAGCCTGATTGGGAGGCCGCACAGCCCCGATTCAGGCCACGTGCTCCTTGGATCTGCACCTGCTATCTGCTATTTAGCAGGCGCAGATCCAAAGAGCGCATAGGGGAAGCTGGAGCCTCCCCTATGGTAAGGGAACAAACATTCCCTTGCCACAGAGAGGCTCCAGACTCTCCTAAGCAGCGTCAGATATGGCGCTGGCCTGTTGGCCTCGCCAGTCCGGCACTGCTTAGGATTGTGCCCTCAGTCAGACCTGGCAATGGTGGTAGATGCAGTGGCTGCATCAAGGTTGGATTGCCTTAATGCTGTTTATGTGGGGCTGCCTTTGAAAACTGGCTAGAGCATAATACTGCTGTATGAATACTGACTAGCAGCATGTGTTTGCATCAGTATATGCCAGTTACCCTGGATGCTAGTCAGTTTCTGCATGCCATTCAACAATGGGGGTTATTGCCTTCAAAGCCCAAAATGGCTTCTGACCAAAATATCTGAGGGACCACCTCCCCCTGTATGTGACTGCCCAGCCTCTGACATCATCCGAGGGGGGCGTCTTGTGTGTCCCACCACTGTCAGAGGTGTGTTTGATGGGAATAAGAGAGAGTTCTGTTGTGGCACCCATTGTGTGACATTCCTTGCTCTGAGAAATTAGGTTCGTCTTCAATCTGTTTTGTTTTTACCGCTTCTTAAACATATTTCTTTTTCACCATGTCTTTGTATCAGGAACATTTGTATTCTTGTTGGGTTGGCAAACTTTTTTGTTCTCATAATAGTGGTGTGTGGTGTGGGGGTTCCTCTTGTCTTGACTATGGGATCTGTTTTATTTATTTTATTGTAGTTGTATTGTTTTTAATCTTTGCTGTAAGATGTCTTGGGTGCCTTATTTTTAGGGAAGTGGAATAGCAGGATAACATTATTTTAAAAGAAGTACATTATGGTGTCTACCAGAAAGAAGTGGATTTGGATACTAAACAGAAAAAGAATTACATTATTCATGGTGCAGCTTTCAAAAAGGAAGAAAGGCAAAAAGAAAAACCAGGCTTGCTAAGAACAGCATGTGGATTTATTTATTTTTTTAATAGAAAGCTGACCACAGTAAATCACCAAAACATCTTTGTTGCATAAGCTTAACATTCATGGAATATTGAAAAGCATTATGTGAAGATCAATAAATATGTATAATTATTGAAGAAGTCTATGAATAAAATATTATGTCGGTGGATTTTGCAGCTCCAAGGCCTTCTGCTAGTAGAGAATGCTTCTATTTTTATAATACTTCAAATTTCTATAGTGGGGGGGAGGATGATGCTCATATAGAGAGAGGATGAGTCTCGAATACTTTGCCAGGAATACATATTATACAAAAATAAAAGCCTATTGCTTCTACTATCATATATTACCCAAGTGGGAAAGGTAGAAGAATTGTTTAAAAAGCAAATACAGTCAATCCTCATTATCCGCTAGGGTAAGGTTCCTAGAAATTCTTGCAGATAGTGAATTCACAGATAACAAACCATTGATCCTATTATATGGGATCAGTGGGGTTAGGTGCAAGGGGTACTTTATCTGCCATCGGAAGAATCCAGCAGAGACCCTCAGTAAACCAGCAGAGTGCAGCAGGAAGTGCCAAAAGATCTTTGACTACTGCAGAGATCTTCCCCAGGCTGCAGGGGCCTTCAGAATGGCACCTGCAACCAGTATGGATCCTTAAGCATGGCTGGTGGATGCTTCTGCATTCTAATGTTCTAACTGTGTCCCTCTAGCGTGCAGGCTGCCTGCCTGCATGTCACATTGCTCTTATAGCATCTGTAAAAGCAAGAAACATCCCTGATTGTTAATAAAGAAAATGGAAGGTAAAGGGCAGCGGGCAATGGAAAACTAGATCCACTGATATGGATATCGGGAATGCTCGTACAATATAAAACAGTAGTGGTGTATACACTGGTACATGTGTCCAAAGTGGTGGTCTCTCATAATTGCAGCAGCATGTGTTTCTGCTGCCATTGACACCATGAGAAATTCTTCTGAAGGTATACGTTGCCCTTGGTTACCTGTTGAATGTCATTATTATACAAGTCTGAACAGGTTTAACTGCAAGTCTTTAACAAAAAGCCAGTCAAGCCAAGTGAGTTCTCCTTTCTAAAAGTTGCATTATGAGCAGAATGATTAAGGATTCCTTTTATTAGCCTACGTATGCTTCAGATAATGCTATAATCAGAGTTATGTCATGTCCTGTATGCTACATTGATTGTGCTTTATAAACTTTTCATTACGCAATATCTCATTCATTGATAATGTGCCTGATTTCAGCACAGCCTTATTATGTATGTGGGCTATAGAATAAATCATGCCCTTAATTGTGCCTGCAAATGTAAACAATATTTCATTATGCATGATGGATCCATTTCAGGAGTTGGTGTTATTCATCTTTTGCTAATGCACACATTGTCTGCTTTCCCATTTTTTCCACGGAAAGCTGGTTATTTGTTTATGAATGCAGACCTGTTAAGAATGTTGCACCATCCTTTTTTATTGAAAGCTCAGTTTTTCCCAGGATTAATTTTACACCCATGAATCTTTGTCACTCACCACTACGATTGTTAACAACCCTATTTTCATTCTCCAGCATCCATGTGTTCCCCCTCGAATAGGAAGGCTAAAATTCAGTTTATATTCACTAGATGGGCTTGTCTGTCCCTCTCAGCCTCAGCACTCCTGCTGCAATACGGGGATAATAATAGACTCAACCTCTAGCCCAATCCTATTGGTGCGTTGTGCTGGTGGAACGACAGCCGGGCCACTGGAACGACAGCCTCTCCACGTTTCTGTGGACCGCTTTGGCTGGTTACCGCTAACGCAGGCCTGCAGATCCGCTGTCAACAGACTGCTGCCAGTGGAGAGAAGAAGTTATGTGTGTTGCGCCAGGGCAGGGACCAGGCTGGGCAGGAAGCAGGATGGAGGCAGGTCTTGGCAACGGCAGTATCCACAGACTCTGGAGCCCCCATCTCAGGCCCAGCACACACCCCCTTTGCCCTAACACGGTTACTTTCAACCAGTGTGCCATGGCAAACATGGTCCGCAGGTGTGCCACAGGAGTTTGGGAGCTTTTGGTCTGTCTCCCTCCTTGGGACGGCCTGCCAACTATTTCAACTTTTTAATTAACCCTTGTATGAGAAGGGCATTTATGTTGGCTCGTTTTAATATTTTCCCGTCGGCTATGCATTTTGGTCGCTTTTCCAAAACTCCATCTGACAAAAGACTATGTCTTTTTTGCCACCTGTCCCCGGATTCATTGGAACATACGTATAATTCTCAGATGTCCAGTCCACCACCATCTTCGTCGGATGTATCTAGAACCTTGGTTATCTTCCTTCTCTAGTTCTTTCCCTGATCCCCTTCCTATTCTTCTTAGTGATTGTTGTCCCTTGATCACTAATTCTGTTGCTAGTTTTTTTTAGCTATGATTATGAAATTAACCCTTTCCCTATGACCCTTTAGAACTTTACTTATCCTGTGTTATTAATTTGCTTTGCTATTTATTGTATATGCCAATAAAGGTTATGGGAAATGGGAATGGGAGTTTGGGGGAGGGTCATTTGCTAGCAGAGCCACTGGGGTGTGTGAGACCCCCACAAAAAGCCTGGCGTGTCTGTCAATTGTCAAAACTGATGGTGTGCCTTGACATTTTTAGTGTCTTGCCAGTGTGCCGTGAGATGCAAAAGGTAGGCAATCCCTGCCCTAACAGAACCCCAGCAGCAAAATACGTAGCTGGCATAGATCTGAGTGGACCCAGCAGGGAGCCGTGGAGGATGTAAGTAAAAAATTTTGTTACTGACTTCTCGTGGCCAGTCCACAGCCAGCCCCTGGGATGCTGCAGGGGCTGAGTTAGCAGCATCCCTGCACCAAGCAGGCTAGACCTGGGTAAGATTAGGCTACTATCAAAAATAATCTTGATGCGGTCATTCATTCATACGTGGATTTCGATTGTGTTTTTTTCTGTAAACTACAGCCCAAAGTGGCAAATAATATGAAAGCATACAAACTAAACTCATGAAAGTACAAGCTCTGTAAAATAGCCACTCAAAATTATTGTTCATTTTTAAACATTTATATTTCACTTTTCCCTTTTGCAAAAAAAAGTCCCAGAACCACTTAAAAAAGGCCCATAACAATAGCAAAAATGATAAGCCACAAGATTATAAAACCAACAATAACATGGTAGCAAAGCAGCAGCAGCAGCAGCAGCAGCAGCAGCAGCAGCAATAATAATAATAATAATAATAATAATAATAATAATAATATCACACTAACATACAGAACCAGATGAAATCAATGCAAAATGCAGCTGATAAAAACAATGCTAAAAAAACATGGATTTTTTTTTTTTAAAGTGTTCAACCTCCATTCAAAACTGACAATCAGGGAGCTAATCAGATTTCAGTGAGAAGAGCATTACAACATAGTAATGTAATGGAACATAATACATTTTACACACAACACATGTGAAGTGCTTTGCACACTCAAAAAGTGCTATCCGAACACTAAGTATTATTATTGTTGCTGCTGCTCTCATCAGTAGAATCCAGCACAAAAGCTTTTCTGGACTGAATTGCTTCATGTGAGTGGCATATTTGAGTGCTTGGATACAAACATTTTTCTTGTCTATAGAAAACCAGCATATCAAGGAGAAATGTTCAGCCAAGGTTTTCCTCTGACATGCCATTTTCATGTGCCGGCAATGGCTTGGTTTTTTAAAAAAATTGTTTTAGTAGGGGGAGCATACAAATATAATTTCCCCCCTGCAGCCTTTTGTGCTACTATCCATAAAAAGCATTTATGAAAATGGAAAAAAAAAATTTCAACAGAAACTCTTTACACTGAGAGCTGAATATTGTTCTCCCTGTTATAGAAAATTCAGGATTACAGATGCAAAACATTCCTTAACAATGCAGAAAATACAGAAGCCTTTTCTGGTGTGGAGCTATGTGTGTGGACTGGAGTCCTGCATGCACATTAGACCTGTATCAAGATCAGAGGCATAACATACTGCCCTAGTGCCCAGGATAGTGACATCAAGATGTCACGTGACATTGTGACATCACTTCTGGGTTCTCCCTGGAGGAAGGGGAACTTGCTGCTGCAGCTTTGCATGCCCCGTTCCTCCTCTTGTGGAGGCTGGGAGACTCCACTGGAAAAGGACTGGGTGTGTGAAGCCATCAGCACATCCTCCATTATAAGGGCAGAGCCTGGGGGTAATCACGTACCCCCCCCATCATAGTACCCCGGACACGTGCCCCTCAGGCTCCACCCAAGTTATGCCACTGATCCTGAAATGCTGAGTTTGAGGGAGGACTATTGGGACCATTTTAAGGTATTGCATGGCAACAGGGGTCTCTTTATATGTTTAAAATGGCTTTGCATGTTAAAAAAAATTGTTTGTTGTTTTAATTACAACATGCAACTTAATAAATAATGTGAGCACTGGGGAATTTGATTGTCCCTGGGGCAATATTTTTCCCAAGGGGATCTCTCTGAAACTGAGGAAGTTACTCCCCAGCACTGCAAGGGTGTCCTAGCCTTTTGTTAAGTCCCTAGAGTTCTGCTCAGTTAAAAATGTTAAGCGATCTCCCAAAGAATTTGTTTGTTTTAAACATCTGCTGTTTTTATCTTTCAGAAAGCTGATAGATAACTCATGAGAGAGAAAAGGATGAAAAGCAAAGGATGTCTAAGCTAGCATTTGCAGGCAGCCTGCACAGTCTCAATCTGCAATCATTTCTCAACTGCTATTTCATAATGAACTGCAGTTTGCTCAGGTGTCATCATGGCTTACTGATCAAACCCACCAGGCCCCTCCTCTATGCTGCCTTTAACAAATAGAGGCACAATTGACCTTTTGGCCTTCAGAGTAAGGTTGGAGTCCTATATATGTTGGGCAGCCCAATCCTGTCCAGCGCTGGAATAGGCAAACCAACTGGCCTGTGTTGTATCTAGCACAGGGTAGAATTGGTTGAGAAGGGACATGGTGGTGCTGCGAGTTAATCCGCTGTTGCTGGGCTTTCCGACCACAAGGTTGGGAGTTCAAGACTGCATGACGGAGTAAGCTCCCATTGCTTGTCCCAGCTCCTGCCAACTTAGCAGTTCGAAAGCACCTAAAATGCAAATAGGGACCACTTCGGTGGGAAGGGAACGGCATTCAGTGCGCTACGGCATATAGTCATGCCGGCCACATGACCACGGAAGCTTGTCCTTGGACAAAACGCTGGCTCTACAGGCTTTGAAACAGAGATGAGCCCTGCCCCCTACAGTCGGTCACGACTAGACCATTCAGTCGTGGGGAAACCTTTACCTTTACCTTTAGGAGTTGGTTGCTGTTTATCACCATGTATGAAACGACCAACATATGCCTGCAACTCTCCACCAGGCTGTTGCCAACACTGCTCATTCATATGTGTGTCCTAAACGTGTCATTCACACATACAAATAACTGAAATTGGGGAGATCAGCTAGCGAGAAATCACATTCTGCAGTGTGACAGTTTTTGGGATCATTGACATGGATGAGTGTTTTCGCCCCACACAGCCATGTCTCAGCTTGTCGCTGTGGCAGCGCCAAAGCCGGCTGGAGAAGAGGCTGTGCAAGCATGTTATCGCCCCACATGGCTGCTTCTCATTATCGGTTGGGGAGGCGCCCTGGGAGGCAGCGGCCGGTGTCACCTGCTCCCCCCCAAGGCCAGCGCCTGGGGCATTTTCCCCCTTGCCCACCTCCGGTATGCCACTGGGTATGTATTTAAAAACTATATATGCATGCATGCATGCATGTATATTGGCTTACTCTGGAATGTAACCATTGCATAAGATGCAAGATAATTATATATACATTTTAGATGAACAGCAGGCAAAATTGCATGCACTATTGTTTTTCCCTCCTTTACTTCATTTGTTCACTGAGTGCATGATGTCGAACCTGGACACAGGAAGTGAGCCTAAGTTGCTGGCTGACTGCATGAAATGATGAGAAATTGAATTTTTACTCTTGATGATGGTCAGTCTTAAGTCAGGCATGCCAGGAATGACCCTGTTTGTTTCTCCCTGCAGTGGAGGGGTGCTCCAGCCTTCAACTAGTTCCCCGTATCAAGATTTGAGGCTTCATTTCACATTCTGAAATTCACATGGTTTCATAGGGCGACCACTGTGGTGACTCAACAGTCTGGGCATTTTCAAAGGCAATATTGACATGTTTTGATCCTGATCCCGGGTCCTCTAAAACAGATCTGAAAATAAGTCTGGAACTCAAGACACATGTTCCCGATTTATTTGTACTAACCTCATGTGCTTAGCCCTGCTCAACTGATGTTTACAAGCGAACCAATTTATAATTGGAACAGCTACGTGGTGGCGGCTGGTGCCATGCCGGCTGGGGAAGCAACAACTCTTGTCCCGTGCCAGGAGGTGCACATTTCTGAAGCTGGCTTCCCTTTTGAGCTGTTAATTCTCTGTTGCCTTAGCTATCACTAGGTGGCTTGCTATGTTCATGGGTTTTTCCTCCCTTACACTCTCAGTTCTTGTATCATTTCTTGTGTCTCGTACAGGCATGTCCCAGTATCCACTGGGGTTCCGTTCTGGACCACACTGAGGATACCTGAAACCGTGGATACTGGGGAAAACCTTTTTAAAGATAGGGGAACATCAGTGGTTTTGTTGCAACAAGGTAAACAAAAAGATTTGTTTAATGTTCCCTATCTTTTTAATGGGTGTCTTAGTACAGTATCTATGGATAATTGAAACTGTGGATACCGAATCAGTGAATACCGGGGCACACCTGTATTCATTTTGCCTAAAAATTGGGAAAGGCTATTTGTACATAGGCTATGTTTTACTTCGGGAATGGTCACTCTGCCAAACCAGTTCAAGCGTTTGCTTCAAGTGGAGCAAATTCCATGAAGACCGCCTTGATTATACACCCACTTTCCAACAACATGGCTTTCCTCTTCATCTGTGTGGGTTTTTAGGCTTCCTCTTTTATGCAGTTTATTTGTTGTTTCTGGGCTTGCTTTGTAGGTTTCCTGTCTTGTTGAAGTACACAGTTCGCTCATTTGGCCCCAGTACATCCTTTTCCTTGTGGTCCCCCTGCACCACTCCAAGGACAAAAGAGGCATCACCAGACATATGAACATAAGAAGAGCCCCACTGGATCAGGCCAAAGGACCATCTAGTCCGGCTTCCTGTATCTCACAGTGCCCCACCAGATGCCTAAGGAAGAACACTAGACAACTAGATACCTGCATCTTGTTGCCACATGCCTGCATCTGGCGTTCTGAGGTAGCTTACTTCTAAAGTATGGAGGTTGCATTACCCATCGTGGCCTGCAGCCTGCGATGTACCTTTACTACAGAAATCTGTTTGTTAAAGGCACCTAGGCCAGACGCAAAGGGCTTGCTCTTGGTTTAGACATATCCCGGGAGGATATGGGTCAGGACCCTTCAGTGAATAATAACCTGATTGTTGGTGGGCCCTAAAACTGAAACTAATAGCTGTCAAGGAAATTGTATTAAGCCTTATGGAAAGCGAAACTGAGCCACACGCACATGCTTATTCAAAGTGGGTGAATTTGCCTCAGGGCATAATCCTAGCCTGGAGTTAGGCCAGCACAGTTTGGCTGGTACAAGGGCCACTGTAAAGTATGTTTGAACCACTCTTGGAGTCAGAGAGGCCAGCACACAGACATGCACCATCCTCCCTGACTCCAAGAGTGGTCCAAACGTGCTTTACAGTGTCCCTTATGCCAGCCTTATGTACTGGCCTAACTGTGCTGGCCTAACTCCGGTCTGCTTTGAAGGGCAGGCTGAGAGGCACACAGTGCCACCAGAATGGTCCGATCCAATAAATATGACTCAACAAATGCTCCAGAAGGTGGTATAGTATACTAGACAGAGTTCTGCACTTGTACAGGGAGGCTTGGGTTCAAAGCCCACCTCAGCAAGGAAGTTTACTACATAGTTTTGGACAAGTCACTATTTTGTTGCTTAGCATACCTCCCAGGTTCTTGTGAAGAGGAAATGGGATACTGCTATGAGGTTGCCTTGTGTGTCATGCAGGATGGTGGAATGTAAATGGGATATATATGTAAATTTAACTGCACTCCTGAGAGGACTTCTCTGAGTGTGCTTCTGGTGCTAACCCTGACATTGTATTGTTATGGTGTACAACACTTGCATATTTTTGCTGTTTCTCAACATTTATAGTGCAAATCTCTCTCTATAAATTTTAAATAGGTCTTGACAATCCCCCTGGCTTTCTGATAAATCATGTCTCTATAGCTTATGCTGGCAAATTTGAAAGAACAACTGGAGGAATAAACTGTAATGTCTTATTAAAGGACACATTCATTTTAATAAGGGCGCTACATTGCAAATGCTAACCGTATATTTCATTCTCACTCGTTGCTGGAATTTAGTATTCAACTGGGCTTCATATCACATAGGAACGAACAGAAGCAAAAATATTGCAGTGGAAGGCTGGCAACCGTTGCTTAGATTACAAAACTCAAAACACACATCTTCACTTAATGTTGCTTTACGCAAATGAGGCCATTGCTAAATATAATGCAGCACAGTGCATGTACATTTTTTCCTCGAAGTAAATCCTATTTTGTTCAATTGGGCTTCCTTCCAGGTAAGTGTGCTGAGAATTGTATGGCTGGTGTATAATCATTAAACACCCTTACAGCGTGTTTACAACTTACAACTTAACACACTTTGGGGATCCTGAACTCTCTTGCAGAGTTTGGGCTGCTGTAAGTGTATTCAGGGTGATTGTGACAGTGGCAACATGATTGCCACGATCATGCTGCTGCCAGGGGCAAAAGCGTTTTTCAGATTAACCTGAAGGACACTATGGCTCTCCAGAGGGTCCAGGGAGCCTGCAACCCCCTCTGCAGGACTCCCCATGCCTCAGAATTGAAAAAAAAATGCTATTCTGACCCACTTCTGGTTTGCGAGAGCAAATTGGGAAGAAGGCCGCAATTGCATTTTTGAACAGTTCTGAGGCATGGAGAGCCCTGCAAAAGGGGCGGCGGGGGGGGTTGCAGGCTCCCCAGACCCTCCAAAGAGCCATAGCAACCCCTAGGCAAGTCTTTAAAAATCCTTTTGTCCTCAGTGGCTGTGCAATCATGGTGACTGCCTCACCACCATTGCCCCACCTGTTAAGGACGCAGCGACAGGGCTTTCCTGGCTGGGGCATCGGAATGTTCCAGTTTGGCAAACTACGGGTGATACTGTGGAAGCATTTGCAACAGTAGAGCAGAGCTCCACTGTTTCAATATAGCTGTTTTCAAAATAACGAGTGAGCACTCTGTCGGTGGCCATTTTGGGACTGCAGCAGCCATTTTGGGAATGCTGCTACAAGATGTGGCAGATTTCTCCATTCATTGCTGGATCCCATCAAGGCCATTGGAGCAGGTAAGGCAGTGCCAGTGGTGGTGAGGGGGTGAAACTGAGCAGGGAGAAGGGAGGCAAAGGTGACAAGGAGGCTGCAGGAGGGTCACTCTGGTGGCAATAGCGCTGCTGGGTTCTATTCCCTCCTTCAGCAGCTTCCTTGCCCCTTTCTCTCCTTTAGTTACTTAGATGGCTCAGGTCCTAGAAGACCCAATGCAGAGTGGGAGGCTTACAGAGGAGTAAAGGGATTTAAATTCCACCCATCCACTGGATACAGTGTGCTCCTTTTTGGTACAGCTGCACTAGTGGGGGGAGGATGATGGGATTGTTTTCCTACTTGGGCACTAGAGCTGCCTCGCTCCAGGATTGGCCAGGAGTCCATAGTAATCAGCATCAATCTCCAAGACTGCCTAAAGCAATCTGGGAGATTCTAAGATGACCTCCGGGAATTTCCAACATTGTATGCTGGAGAGAAAAAAATCGCTCTCCAGGAATAGCTTCAGGCAGACTTGGCAATCCTATTTGGAACAAGACTTGCTGAACCCAGAGGACCTACGTCTGGAGTAAACAATCTTAGAATTGAGATGTACAAGATGTATAATCTCTTGGTGGCAGAAGCACTTGACAAAATGATTTCAGGATAGGTGGAAAATGCAAAAGGTAATCACAGAAGTTTTGTTTCCTGACAGTGGACAATATTTGACCAATGCAGGTCCCATATATGAGAGGATATTGAGCATGCGCTTAACTCCGGTTAAAAAGGAAGAGACCTGATCTGCTGACATGGATCAACTTGAATGTGCGCCAACATCCATTGCACTGGATGGGGCTTTCCCCAGGGTAAGGGGACACATGTCCCTTTATTACAAGGAGACCTCTGTCCTTTAAAATTCCCCTGCAGGACACAGCACAAGCTATGCTGGCACCACTGCATCAGTGCATGAGAATTTGTGCTGGACTGGGCTGCCCTGTGACTTCATCCCAGCTTTTACCCAACATGTAATTAATCTGTGGAACTCCTTTCCACAGGAGGTGGTGATTGTTAGGCTTATCACAGGGTCTGAATTTCTTGGCCTGAATGAGGCAGGGCCAAAACAGTATTGAAACGGGAACTGCAAGTGATGGCGTCGGGCCTAGCTGACTTTAAAAGGGGGTTGGACAGATTTCTGGAGGAAAAGTCCATTGCAGGCTACAGGCTATGATGTGGGGGGGGGGGGGAAGGTGCAGCCTTATTTTAGAAGCAGGCTACCTCAGAATGCCAGGTGCAAGGGGGTTGCAACAGGATGCAGGCATCTTGTTGTCTTGTGTACTCACTTGAGGCATTTGGTGGATCGCAGTGAGATATAGGAAACTGGACTAGATGGGCCTTTGGCCTGATCCAACAGGGATGTTCTTATGTTCATCCCTTTTGCCCCATTTTTTATTCTTTGGGCCATTTGCATGTAGCAAGATTCCCAATGCTAAAACAGAAGGACTGTCGCATGACAGCAAATGAAGACAGCAAATGAAGAATGTTGAACAAAGTAATGGCACTTAATGGATGCACTTAGGGGTGAACTAATGGGAACCTCCTGCCAGGGACGAACAGAGCCCCGAGTGCACCCATGGAAGGACGACGAAACCGCGCCCCCAGCACGTCACCCCGCCCCCATGTGTCACCCAGCCACGCCTCCCTGCACCTGGAATAGTTCCATTTTGGAGCGGAATGGACATGAGGGGGATGGGCGGGCTAGACAGTGCGTGGGTTAGTCCGCAGACTCTGCGCAATGGCACCCTGCCGCTGCCGGCGCCCATGGCTCACGCCACCCCGGGCTACACCATTCCTCCGCCTCTGCCTCCTGTGCACCAAACAAAGTAACTGTCATTACAACCAACACTTAATTGAAAGAGAATGTGATTCTGAAAAGGAAAAGAAATTATTTCCCTCATTACTGAAATCTAGAGAACCCCAGCCCAGTCTCGTGGAATAAAACATAAAACATAGTCCTCCATGATATAAATGTCATTGAGAAGAAAAAAAAACACGAACAACAAAAGCAGCCAATAACACATCCCTTTTGGAAGCAGAATTAGTTACAAGAGGAGATAAAGACTTTACTAACTGATTAATGGTGGTATCCAGTAAGTAACACTGGGCCAATCTCGAAGTCACAGTCATAAAAAGCCCTCCCTGGATCCCACAAATTTAAACAACTTTTGGCCAGTCTCCAATATCCCATTTCTGGGCAAGGTGATTGAGAGGGTGGTGGTGTCCCAGCTTCAGAGGGTTCTGGAGGAAACGGATTATCTGGACCCATTCCAATCTGGCTTCAGGCCGGGGTTCGGGACGGAGACTGCCTTGGTCGCCTTGGTGGATGACCTTCGCCGGGGGATGGACGGGGGAAGTGCGACCCTGTTAGTCCTGCTGGACCTCTCGGCGGCTTTCGACACCATCGACCATGGTGTCCTTCTGGGTCGGCTGGCCGGGTTGGGGCTTGGAGGCACTGTTTTGAAGTAGTTCCACTCCTTCCTGACTGACAGATCCCAGAAGGTGGTGCTGGGGGACGCTTGTTCGGCACCCCGACCTCTTAGGTTCGGGGTGCCGCAAGGTTCCATCTTATCCCCCATGAAACCCTACATGAAACCGCTGGGAGAGGTCATCCGGGGGTTTGGAGTGGGGTGCCATCAATATGCTGATGACACCCAACTTTATCTCTCCTTTCCCCCTGATTCTGAGGAGGCGGTTGAGGTCCTGAATCGCTGTCTGGAGGCAGTTGGGGGCTGGATGCGGGCAAACAAGCTGAAATTAAATCCGGATAAGACAGAGGTGCTTTTGGTTCGGAAATCCACAGCTCGGGTATTGGACTATCGTCCTGCTCTGAATGGGGTCGCACTTCCTCTGAAGGAGCAGGTTCGCAGCTTGGGGGTTCTCCTGGATTCACAGCTACACCTGGAGTCCCAGGTGGCGGCGGTGGCCAGGGGAACCTTTGCTCAGCTTCGGCTGATCCGCCAGCTGTGGCCATACCTGAGCTGTGCGGACCTGGCCACTGTAACCCATGCCCTAGTGACATCTAGATTAGATTATTGCAATGCGCTCTACGTGGGGCTGCCTTTGAAGACGGTCCGGAAATTACAACTAGTACAGAACGCGGCGGCTTGGGTGGTTGCTGGGGCACGTCAGTTTGACTCTGTCGAGCCGTTGCTTCGGCGACTACACTGGCTGCCGGTTCTGTTCCGGGCCCAATTCAAAGTGCTAGTCTTGACCTTTAAAGCCCTTTACGGCTCGGGTCCGGGGTATTTGAGGGACCGCCTCCTTCCATACAATCCAACCCGTACTCTTAGATCATCTGGGGGGGGCCCTTTTGACTGTGCCGCCACCAGGAGAAGTGAGAGGGGCGGCGGCCAGGAAGAGGGCCTTCTCGGTGGTGGCCCCCCAACTCTGGAACACCCTCCCCTTAGAATTGAGAACTGCTCCCTCTTTGTTTACATTTCGGCGGGGGCTGAAGACCTTTTTATTCCAAAAAGCTTTTAACTGCTGACAGGTTGGCCGGCTGGTTATTATGATCCACGGGGTTTGTTTTTGTTTTGTTTTTTTAAATTGTTTTTAAATTGTTTTTTAAATTGTGTTTTTATTTTGTTTGCTATTGTTGTTTAATACTGTTTTAACTGTTTTTAATGTTAATTGTTATGCTGTATTTTTAATATATATTTTGTAATGCCGCCTTGGGTGCCTTCGGGCACAAAAGGCGGGGTAAAAATCTATTAATAAATAAATAAATAAATAAATAATAAAAGAGAGTGTTGGTAATGTAGGGGATAATCTGTGTATTGCTATTATGACGGATCCAATCGGTTTAGTGATTTGGGGGCAATCGAACCCGGCCAATAGCAATTGCACAACACATTACTATTATTTATAGTGCTTTTGTTCCCAAGTTTCTTCCCGAAGTCTCCCTTATTCATCCTCCCAATTTCCCCGTGATTGTTATTCTTTCTAATTTACCGCCGTGGAATGGCTCAAGGTCACCATCATGAGTGAGCTGGGATTCCAACCCATTCAACCCTCCTCCATGCAAGCGCAACCTCATCAAGTCAATATTTGCAGCTGCAAACCATACTCAGAGACCGGAGTCATCTCATCATGTGCCAAAGGAACATTTTCGCATTGTGTGACTCTCTATGAAACGGCTGCTCCTGGGGCTCTTCCTGCTGTTGAGTATCCTATTCGAACACTGCTGGCTGCTGACATGTTGGCACTTGGAGTGAAGAATTCAAATGACACCCACCTCCCATCTGTATTCTAGACACTCTGGATTCTAGACACTCTGGAGCAAAATCCTGATGGTTGATCACGGCTTTAGAAATTCACATGAGCAACTTTTTAACAAGTGAAAAGCAGAAAAAGTGCCAATCGTGGATTTCGCCAAGATCTACGCCAGAATGTAGGGAAAATTGGGTTGTATGCAAAATAAGCAATCCTAAATAGGATTTGATATTGGAAAAGTGCCTTAAATGTGGCACAGTACAGAGCATCTTCAGGTACTGGCTCCAGACCTGGAATCTGCCAAGCTTATTTTGCTTACAATGTGGCAGCAAAACCTCTGTACAAGACAGCTTCTGATTCCTTCCCTTCTCACTTGCCTCATCCTCTTCCTCCTGCTTCAAGTGCAATAAATGAGGGCGCAATCCTAACCTGGAGTTAGGCCGACACAGTTAGGCCAGCACAGTTTGGCCAGCACAAGAGCCACCACAAAGTATGCTTGGACCACTCTTGGAGTCAGAGAGGCCAGCACACAGGTGTGCGCCATCCTCCCTGACTCTGGGAGTGGTCCAAGCATACTTTGTGGTGGCTCTAGTGCTGGCCAAATTGTGCCAGCCTAACTCCAGGTTAGGATTGCACCCTGAGAGAGAGAGAGAGAGAGAGAGAGAGAGAGAGAGAGAGAGAGAGAGAGAGTTCTGCCAGTGCCTATACCTTGAAAGGTTTTTCATCCAGAACATAATTAAAAAAATGATATTTCAAATATAAAATCAGTTATACTCATGTACCCATACTTTGTGCAAGATGTCAGATTTTGTGCTCCACAGGTGTGCAAAACACACAGAGGTGCAGAAAAGGCACCCTCGAGGTGTAGAAAAGACACTCACAGGGTTTTCAACAGTGCACATTTTTTGACAGAGCATGTCGGCAGTATGATAATTGTCAGAGCTTTCCTGGGTAGAAAGAAGTAGCTCTATCTTTTAGATTGTGGAGTGCCGGTACTCAAAGATAAAATAGCTGACACGAAGTTTTTGAGATCACAGGCCCAGTTTCTTTAAAACACCGAAGTGCAGGTACAGTACTGTATATACAAAGCCAAAAGATTATGATGTTGGAAAACGTCTTCCAGAATCTTACAAATGCATACATTGTAACTCTTTTCCGGGATTCTGGAATACGAACACTGAATTTCTACCTACACTAATCATTGTGGGGCAATTCTTTTGGACATTGTTTGGGACATTTTTATCCAGACATATAATGTGTGGATACAAGATGAACGCGAACCCATTGCTTTTAGTGGGCAATTTTCCACTTTTAAACATTTATTTTATGAAGCTCTATATTTTGAAGCTCTCTTTATATACATAGGTGAGGCCTCTTTATCCACAAGTTCAGCACCTGTAGATTTGTGCTGGAAAGTTGGTTAGGATTGAGCCCTCAGGATGGCCTGAGGGCCAGTATCAGCTAAACAGAGCTCAAGTGACCGAAGGGACCACTGGGGTTATGCCTCTTGCCTGGCTCCTTACCCTGCAGTGCATTTCATTTTTCCCCAGCAATATTTCATGGAACAACATTTCATGGTACAACATGTGGTACAACATTTCAGGAAGCAGAAGGTGAATCTTCATTAGCTGGTTAGTAGTTTTTCTGGGATCCTGTTATCCTCAACACCAACTGCTAGATCTGAAATTACAGTATAATTTATTTAGTGTAATTTACTCTTCGTGGAAGTGAATTTGATTGCACTGTCTTTTGCTTAAAAGTGAGAAGATATGCTTGCAAATTTTGTCCAACTGACAGCGCAATCCTAGCGTGCCCCTTGCACATCCTAAGCCTGTCAGCGAGGCCACACGGCCCCGATTCGGGCCACACAGTCTCCTCGGATCTGCGCCCGCTCTTTAGCGGGCGCGGATCTGAGGAGCACATAGGGGAGGCTGCAGCCTCCCCTATGGTAAGGGAGCGCACACTTCCTTGCCGTGGCGAGGCTCCAGCCCGTCCTAAGCAGAGCTGGATATGGCGCTGGCCCGTCAGCCTTGCCAGTCCGGCGCTGCTTAGAATTGCGCCCTGACTTTAATTCTTGCTGCCTATTCAGTAATATTCCTGGTTGACTCTTAGAGTCAAGAGAGGCCAGCAAACAGACGTGCTTCTCCCCCTAGGAATCTGGAGTTGCTCCCTTTAACCCTCTGAGTGCCGGCCAACCAAGAAGAAAAGCTCTTTGCAGAGGAATTGGGAGGGGGGAGGAGGGAGAGTGAAGTGGGCGGAGTCAGCCCTAATTTTAACTAGTGGAACTGAGTTCCCCCGTGTTCCCCCTGCATGACATCACTGGACGTGAGCCATCCTCCCTGACTCTGAGAGTAGTCCAAACATGCTTTACGGTGGCCCTTGTGCTGGCCAAACTTTGCTGGCTTAGCTTATGCCGGCCTAACTCCAGTTCAGGATTGCGCTCTGTGTCAGGCTGCCAGGAGGGCTGTTCCTCTAATATGCCATGCTTGATATGCAAGGCAAAACGGATAGTGATGCTGAGTGCAAGCTGCTGCCCCACAGGTGGCCACCTGCCTGGAGGGAGATGATGTCTGCTTCCTCCAAAGCTGCTGCCTTCTCCATCTGGTGCCTGAGGCGAGCCACCACCTTCTCCTTCTTGGGCCCTTGTCCTGCAGTTTTAAAAAGCAAGGAAAACAAAAGTGTGTGGGGAGAAAAATGGGCAGCTAGAGCCGTGATCTCCACCCTCAAAGCCAGACTGGAGTTGAGTTGAGCTCAAGTCAGGTCTGGAGATATTCTGAAGACCGCAGAGGCCGCCATGTGTCCTCATGCAGCCCCTGCGGGCTTCAGAGTGAAGCCTGGAGACTAAAAAATACTACTTTTAAATGGGTTCAGGATTTGTCCCTTAGGTGACAAGCAGTGTAGATACTCCAACCCACAACAGAGCTATTCTTCCACGCCTTCTCTGCCAAGGTCTGGTGCACTATTTACTAGTTTTTTAGTTTTGTCCTCTTCACTCAGGTAGACCCACTTTAATCCAAGCCATGAAAGTAACAGTGTATAACCAGTGATGTCATGCAGGGGGAATGTGGGGGAACTCAGTTTCACTTGTTAAAATTAGGGCTGACTCCGCCCACTTCACTCCGTGGTGCTTCCCCCCTCCCGATTCCTCTGGAAAGAGCTTTTCTTCTTGGTTGGCTGGCACTCAGAGGGTTAAAGGGAGCGACTCTGGATTCCTAGAGGGGCGAAGGGGTCTACCCATAGGAACCAGTCTACCCATAGGAACCAGCCGCGGGTAGACCTGGGCTCTGCCAGCCCCCGGCTTATGACATCACTTCCGGTGGGCGGGTCCTGACACGTGCCAATGAAAAGTGAGTTCCTGTTCTTAAATCATTTAGATGCCACCACTGTGTATAACCACATATAACTAACCATTTTGTTCCAATTATATATAGCACAACACGGACTCAGTTGCTCTGTTCAAGTAGTCCTGGGCTATGTTTGTGGTGATGGAATTACACGACCATGTTTCTCCTGCAGTTGACACCATCATGTAATCCCCGTTTATCTGACAACTTCCATCAGGTTTCAGCTGTGACCACTCAGGCAGTACGCAAATCCTGATTTATTTATATTTGTTTAATATTTATGCATTTATTGAATTGCCCAGACTGTTCAGTTTACATAAACCGTGCATGGCATTTTGCAACATTGGTTAAAAATGCATTTTTTAAAAAGACACTGGACCACAGCAGCACAAAACAAAACCCTATATGGCACCATAGTTTTTATTTCTTTATATTTATCTGAACATTTTTTATGGCTAAAGGGCAGCTTACAACATTGTAAAACAATAGTGTCATAATAAAAAGAACACACACAGAAAAACAAATGGTAGCTGCTCCGCTGACAAAAAATCAATCAATCATTTATATACCGCTTTTCAACAGTTCACAAAGCGGTTTACAAGCAAATACTAATAATAAAGTTACATGGTTCCCTGTCCTGTCCCCAAAGGGCTCACAATCTAAAAAAATGCAAAACACCCCCAGCAACAGCCACTAGAAACGACACTGCGCAGGGGTGAAGAGGGACAATTACTCTCCCCCTGCTAAATATAAGAGGAACACCACTGGAAAAAGTGGTGCTTTTGCCCAGTTGCCCAGTTATACCACTTGCTCAGTTAGCAGGGGTTATAATAATAATAATAATAATAATAATAATAATAATAATAATAATAATAATAATAGTAGTAGTAGTAGTAGTAGTAGTAGTAGTAGTAGTAGTAGTAGTAGTAGTA
>JAJKFI010000046.1:5426239-5449386 GCA_029204185.1 Lerista edwardsae | reverse complement strand
TAGTAGTAGTAGTAGTAGTAGTAGTAGTAGTAGTAGTAGTAGTAGTAAGAGTAAAAGACTAATAAGAGTAGAGAAAAAATGTCCGGGGTGTGTGTGTATCAAACTTTCTGTCTAAGCAAAAGAATTGAGCCCTAACCATTGAGCTGGCCAAATGGATCTCCAGGGAAAGGGAATTTCAGCCCCTGGGGACACAACCAAAAAGGCCCTGTCAGTGGCCTCTCCTAGTTAGACCTCAAAGAGCTAAAGTTTTTTTAGGTTTAGCACCCATAGGCCAGAAACCTTAAATTTAGTAATTTGAAGACACATAACTAGAAATTTGCCACATCGACTACACAATGTTTACAAAGACTGCTTCAAAGTAGTTTAAGGGCACAATCCTAAATGAATTAGGCCGGCATAAGCTAAGCCAGAAAAGTTTGGCAGCACAAGGACCACCTCAAAGTATGTTTGGACCACTCTCGGAGTCAGAGAGGCCAGCACACAGACGCGCGCCATCCTCCCTGATTCCGAGAGTAGTCTAAACACGCCTTATGGTGGCCCTTGTGCTGGCCAATCTTCGCTGGTTTAGTTTATGCTGGCCTAACCTCAGTTTAGGATTGCGCTCTTAATCTTGCAGCATCCGGGAAGGCTGAATATTTCCACAGCCATTTCTTTAGGAATCGCTCCATTTCTTGCCATTTCATATCTTGGACAGTAGAGGAAAATGTGGGATTGTGTGTCAGGTTCTGACAAGGGACAATCACAGTAGCATTTGCCAGGGGATAGCTTAAGAAAGTGGCCCTTCATCCGGGCAGTTGAAAGTGCATTGCAATGCGCAATCATATAAGACTGTCTCAACTAGGGAACTACTGTCAGCATATTAAAATAGAGAGACAAATCAAAAATCATAAAATATTGAACTCCCAGATGGAGTGGGGAGCATTTGCGTCTAGCATGCTCATATGGGCACCCCAGCCTTCCTTGAGCAGTTTTCTTATAAGCAACTTTCGCTTGGGATTCCCTAAAATTCAGTCTCTATTTGGAAGACCATAATCAGTTTCAAATGTAGTGTACTAAATGCCGAAGATCCTCCAACCTTCACTATGCTGACAGCACATGAGCGCTGCTGGTGAAATAGGAATAACACAGTAGATATGAAAGGCAGGTTGGCCTGCTGTATCTGCAGATTTGGGACACATGGATTTCACTAGCCACGGGTTCCGAACCTGTGGGGTTGGCCCAGTAGTGTCATTCAAATGATTTAGGAACAGGAACTCACTTTTGATTGGCACTTGTCGGGAACGTGGAATCAGCCACGGAGCCCGTTAGGATCCGGAACGCCCGTTCTGGTCTGTTCCCCCTGAATGACATCACTGGGTTGGCCTGACCTGGAGCCTCCAGAAGCAACGGGCACTGCACAGCCTCAGAATGCCTATTAAGCAGTGGTGGGATTCAAATAAATTAACAATCGGTTCTATGTCCTTCAGGGCAGCCACTGCCTTTCTTCCCTCTCCCAACCTAAAATTAACAACCGGTTCTGCAGAACTGGTGAGAACTGGCTGAATTTCACCACAGCTTTTAAGGCCTTCAGGAGGCCTTAGAATTAAAGTAAGTTTTTCTTAAAAACCCAGCCCTCTGAAGGCCTTTTAAGCCCTTTAAACATCACTTCTGGTTTTTCGTAAAAAACACAAGTGACCTTCTAAGGCCTCTGTGGGCCTTAAAAGGTGTTCAGAGGCCTGTGGGGGCAGCATGCAACCTCCACAGGCATCAGAACATCCTCTGGAGGTGACGGGAGCGCAGCTGCCAATGCCTCCAGAGGATGAGAGGGCCTAGAGACCCGCAGATTTAATTATCTATGGGATTCCTTACCTGTTGGAGTTCCTGGAACAAAATCCCCACGGATGAGAGCCCACTGTAAGTCAATTGGGCTTATGCAAATTGACCTCAAGGAAAGGGAGACCATGGAGCAGGCCCCAGATATTCAACAAAGCTTAAAAGGCCCACATACATCCAAAGGTCTTTAGCTGGTGCCGAAAAGATGAGGTAGCGTCTCCTTAAAAAGAATGTCCTAAAGGTGGGGCAGTACAGCTGAAGGGCCTTTTTCCTGGTCCCCATCTAGATTTCTTCCAAAGACAGGCATACCTGGAGAAGGATCTCAAAAGATGGCCACAGGCAAGGTTGTGCTAGAGAACTTGATCCTTTAGGTAGTTGAGTCCCAAGCTGCAAAGCTCCCAAAACGTACTTCCAGCCAGTTAAGTACAGTCGTTAAGAAGTCAGGATAGGAGGAGAAGCCACGTCTGGGGAATGTGGCCTATGACAATTGCATGGTACGTACTTCTTCTTTCCCCACTGTTCAGAATGGAACAAAGTGGAATTGCTGCCTGGGTGGAAAGTCAACAAGGTTATCACATGTATTTCATCCTCAAAGATTCCATTCTTTGTTCCAATATTGTCCACCATCATGTTCCATCATCTTGTTTAAATATCAGTGGCACCTTCAAAGCTGTTCTCAGGTGTGAGAGTGCAATCCTAGCCTTGAGTTAGGCCGGCACAGTTAGGCCAGCAAAGTTTGGCAGGCACAAGGGCCACCATAAAGTGTGTTTGGAACACTCTCGGAGTCAGGGAGGATGGTGCATGTCTGTGTGCCGGCCTCTCTGGCTCTGAGAGTGGTCCAAACATACTTTATGGTGTCTCGTGTCCCAGCCAAACTTTGCTGGCTGGCCTAACTGTGCCGGCCTATCTCCAGGTTAGGATTGCGCCCTGAGAGTCCTTGGGATCCTATCGAGCCAATGGCTCCTGGAAACAGCATTCATTTGTTGACCCAGGAGCAAGCTGTCAGAAGGCTGCATAATCTGCCTATGTTTTGCTTTCATATCTTTTAATTGGAAATGTCTCTTTCGAGCATGCAGCCCATCTCAAGCCTACCTGCAAGCGGGGCACACATTGAAATAAAGCATCAACATGTAGGATAAATAACTGGATTTCCCCCCCCCCTCCACTCTGGATACCCTGAAAATCTCGGGATTCGGTTGTTTGCCAACTGTGCTGTTTGTCGCACTTCGGCATCTTTGCATACAGTTCAATTATTAATAAATACTGTTGCACAGTGGGCTGCTTTTCCTACTGTGAGAGAGAAAGGATGAAAGTGAGAAACTAAATTGCCTATGCTGTCTTGATGGCAGGAGAATGAAACTGTGTTCCTCTTTTTTTTTTCTTGTGCTCCAAGGGAGCATTGTGTGTACCGTAGCTACTGGCAGACAAGCCAAAATAAATAAATGAAAACGCAGAGTCAGGTCACTCCTTTTTGCTTTCTAACGGGCCCTGTAAAGTGGAGAAAATGTATTCTTTGCTTGGCTTTGATCGGGGAACGTTAAGAATGAATTACCTCCCGGTTGTTGTACATTTGGAGGGCGCACACACTGTTCACACGAGCCACTGTAGCAGACGTATTAATAAATCAGGAGGGCTTCAAAATGTACCCAAAGGGAGCATGATAATAAGGTACAACTTGAAATTCCGAGCCACTCTACACGTTGGTGGACCCAAGCTGCGCTATTTATATCAATAATGCAGTTCTCGTTTCTGTCCAGTGCTGTTCATCTTTCATTTCAAGCAACACGTGTGCTATTTCTCTATTTCTGCCGCATTCTGACATCTTGTCTAAGCTTTGTTTTCACGGCACTCCCTGGTCATGAGAACAGTGGTGTAGCGAGGTCATTTTGCACCTGGCGCCCATAAATTATTGACACACACACATACACACTCCAACAAAATTTGTGGACTCAGCACGCAGGGCCACAGGCTGTACGTTTGACACCCCTGCATGAGACACTTGTATTTTGGGGAAGGGGCTTGGCCATAACATTTGCTAGAATAAAGATATTACACTACAGGCTTCAAAAGTCAGTATTAGAACATAAGAACATAAGAAGAGCCATCTGGATCAGGCCAAGGGCCCATCTAGTCCAGCTTCCTGAATCTCACAGCGGCCCACCCCAGGTGCCCCAGGGAGGCAGGAGACAACAAGATGCTTGCATCCTGTTGCCACTCCCTTACACCCGGTACCTGTAGCCCACCACCTTTGTAAGGAGGTTGCACAATCCATCATTGCCTATAGCCCACAATAGATCTTTCCTCCAGAAATCGGTCTAATCCTCTCTTAAAGACATCAAGACCAGATGCCATCACCACCTCCTGTGGCAAGGAGTTCCACAGATTAACTACCCGCTGGGTAAAAAAGTACTTCCTTTTATCTGTTTTAACTCTCCCAACCCTCAGTTTTAGCGGATGCCCCCTGGTTCTGGTGTTGTGAGAGAGGGAAAAGAACATCCCTCTATCAACTCTATCCCTTCCATGCATAATTTTGTATGTCTCAATCATGTCCCCCCTCAGGCGCCTTTTTTCTAGACTGAAGAGCCCCAAACGCTGCAGTCTTTCTTCATAAGGGAGGTGCCCCAGCCCCGTAATCATTTTTGTCGCTCTCTTCTGCACCTTTTCCAACTCCACTATGTCCTTTTTGAGATGCGGCGACCAGAACTGGACACAATATTCCAGGTGCGGCCTTACCATTGCTTTGTACAATGGCATGATAATATTGGCTGTTTTATTCTCAACCCCTTTTTTAATTACCCCGAGCATGGAATTGGCTTTCTTAATTGCTGCCGCACACTGGGTCGATACCTTCATGGAATTGTCCACCAGCACCCCAAGATCTCTCTCCTGAGCTGTCACAGACAGCTCAGAACCCATTAGCCTATAGGTGAAGTTTTGGTTTTTGGCCCCAATGTGCATCACTTTACATTTGTTTACGTTGAAACGCATCTGCCATTTGGCTGCCCATTCCCCCAACTTGGAGAGATCCTTCTGGAGCTCTTCACAATCCTCTCTGGTTTTCACCACCCGGAAAAGTTTTGTGTCATCTGCAAACTTGGCCACCTCGCTGCTTATCCCTGTCTCTAAGTCATTTATGAATAAGTTGAAAAGCACGGGCCCCAAGACAGATCCCTGGGGCACTCCACTTTTCACCTCTCTCCATTCTGAAAATTGCCCATTTACCCCCACTCTCTGTTTCCTGGCCCTCAACCAATTCTGGATCCATAAGAGGACCTGCCCTCTTATTCCCTGACTGTGAAGTTTCTTCAGCAGCCTTTGGTGGGGGACCGTGTCAAACGCCTTCTGAAAATCCAGGTATATGATATCCACAGGTTCACCCACATCCACGTGCCTGTTGACCTTTTCAAAGAATTCCAAAAGGTTTGTGAGGCAAGACTTACCCTTACAGAAGCCATGCTGACTTTCTTTTAGCAGTACTTGTTCCTCTATGTGTTTTAGGATTTTATCTTTGATAAGGCTTTCCACCATCTTACCCGGAACAGACGTTAGGCTGACCGGCCTGTAGTTTCCAGGGTCCCCCCTTCTCCCTTTTTTAAAGATTGGCGTGACATTGGCTATCCTCCAATCCTCTGGCACCGTGGCCGTTTGAAGGGACAAGTTGCATACTCTAGTTAAGAGGTCAGCAACTTCGTTCTTTAGTTCCTTAATAACTCTTGGATGTATACCATCTGGGCCTGGTGACTTATTTATATGTAGTTTATCAATTTGATCTAAAACATCTTCCTTATTCACCATTATCTGCTTTAATTCCTTAGTTAGGAAGGGCTGTTCGGGCTGTGGTATCTGCCCAAGTTCTTCTGCTGTGAAGACGGACGCAAAGAATTCATTTAATTTCTCTGCAATCTCCAAGTCCCCTTTTATCTCATCTTTCCCTCCCTCACCATCCAGCGGGCCAACCGCCTCTCTGGCAGGTTTCCTGCTTCTAACATATTTGAAGAAGCTTTTATTATTCCCCTTTATGTTGCTAGCCATGCGTTCCTCAAACGCTTTCTTGGCCTCCCGTATCACCTTCTTACTTGTCTTTTGCCAGAGTTTATGTTCCTTTTTATTCTCCTCACTGGGGCAAGACTTCCATTTACGGAAAGAAGCTTCCTTGCTCTTTACAGCTTCTCTAACTTTGTTTGTCAGCCATGCAGGTACCCTCCTGGACCTTGTTGAACCCTTCTTTCTTTGCGGTATACACTCCCGCTGAGCGTCTACTACTGTCACTTTAAACAGCCTCCACGCAGCCTGGAGGGATTGGACTCTTTTTACCTTCCCTTTCAATTTCTTCCTAACTAGCCTCCTCATCTGAGGGAAATCTGCCCTTCGAAAGTCCAGGGTTCTTGTGTCAGATTTGCTCTGCACTCTTTCCTGGACATGCATGGCAAAACCAATCGCAGCATGGTCACTGTTCCCCAATGGCTCAGTAACACATACATCCCTCACTAAGTCCCGAGTGCCACACAATATTAATTCCAGAGTCGCCTGTCCTCTGGTCGGCTCCATGACTAGCTGCTCTAAGGCACAGTCATTCAACACATCAAGGAATCCGGTCTCTCTTTCTTGACCAGAGCAGCAGTTGACCCAGTCAATATGAGGATAATTGAAGTCCCCCATGATTACAATCCTGTCTCTCTTGGTCACTGCCCTGATTTGTTCCCTCATTTCAAGGTCACCTTCAAGTTTTTGGTCGGGAGGACGATAGCACACCCCCACTATTACATTGCTCTTACAGCCTGGTAGTTTAACCCACAGTGACTCCACGGAGGAGTCCGGCCCACCTTCAGTTTCTACTTTGCTGGATTCTATCCCTTCTTTGATATAGATGGCCACCCCTCCGCCAACACGCCCTTCCCTGTCCCTCCTATAGAGTTTATAGCCTGGAATTGCAGTATCCCACTGATTCTCTGCATTCCACCAGGTTTCCGTTATACCTACTATATCAACGTTTTCCCTAGCCACCAAACATTCCAGTTCCCCCATCTTTGCTCGGACACTTCGGGCATTCGCATAATAACACCTATATATGGGGTTCTCTAACGAGGGACTGTTTTTTGATCCCTTTCCCCCTCCTCTCTTTGTACTGGACAAACTATCACTTACACTCAGGTTTGACGTTCTAATTCCTACTCCTCCATTGCTCTTTGGTACTCCTCCACCCTCCTCTTCCCGTAGGGATGAGGAGTTCCGAACCGGACGCCACTCGGCTCCTGTCGGCTTTCCCCCAGGGATCAGTTTAAAAGCTGCTCTGCCACCTTTTTAATATTAAGCGCCAGCAGCCTGGTTCCATTTTGGTTCAAGTGAAGCCCGTCCCTCTTGTACAGGCCTGGCTTGTCCCAGAATGTTCCCCAGTGCCTAACGAATCTAAACCCTTCCTCCCGACACCACCGTCTCATCCACGCATTGAGACTCCTGAGCTCCGCCTGCCTAGCTGGCCCTGCACGTGGAACTGGTAGCACTTCTGAGAACGCCACCTTGGGGGTCCTGGCCTTCAGCGTCCTGCCTAGCAACCTAAATTTGGCTTCCAGGACCTCCCGGCTACATTTCCCCACATCGTTGGTGCCAACATGCACCACGACCGCTACCTCCTCCCCAGCACTCCCTACCAGCCTATCTAGACGAGACGTGATGTCCGCAACCTTCGCACCAGGCAGGCAAGTCACCGTGCGGTCCTCACATCCGTCACAGACCCCTCTCTCTATATTCCTAACTATAGAATCGCCCACAACAAGGAGACCACGACCCCCCTCCCGCCGAGGAGCATCCTTAGTGCGACTGGATGCGGGCTCATCACCGGAAGAAGGGCCCCCCGCTGGGGGATCGATTCCCTCTGTTCCAAGCTGACGTCCTCCAGCCCTGAGACTCCTTTCCCCAGCAGCTGAGGAGCTGCCTGGCTGAGAATGGGACGAAGCCTGCAAGTCCCCGGAAGTCTCACCATGAACCCTCACTACCTGTCTATGCTTCTCCAGGTTGGCAACCAAGGCCTCTAGGGAGCAGACACGTTCCCTGAGTGCCTGGAGCTCCTTGCACCGAGGACACACCCACGACTTATGCCCCAGAGGCATATAGTCATACATGTGGCACTCTGTACAAAACACTGGATAGCCCCCACCCAACTGCTGGCTGTCTGGCTCCATCTCTGTATTTATTAAGGGATGAACTGCCCTGCTTCTCAGAGAAAGGGCAGGGTCTGGGGCCCTGGCTTCCTCGCCCTGCTGCTTAACTCGCACAGATGCGTAACGCGCTTTTACCTGGCACTTGGTCGCGGACGAGGCACTTGGTCGCAGGAGAGCACTCGCTGCTCGTGTCCACTCGCTTGGAACTGCTCTCTAGAAATATAACATTTGTACCAAGCTGGGAGGGGCAGGCAAGATCCCACGTTTTATTTGCATACTGTTGAAGAACCTGTACTTGGAAGGGGAGGTGGGCTGCAGTTTCCCTTCATTTAATTCAGACTTGCTCATCCATAACAGGTAACCAAACCTAACAAATACTTTTGGTAGATTTCCCCCCTCATCTTACAGTACGGAGATCTCTCTAGGTTTCCCCACTCCTTTCTCAGTTTCCTTAAATTGTAGGCTTGGTCTTGATTGATGCAATCACCCCTTCTCTGATACATGAGATGACCAGAAAGCTCTTTAATATTAATATGTATATTTGAAGCTTTAGAGGATATGTTTTGAGCTTATTTTGTCACAACTATGCAGAGTTAACTGACAAGCAGGCTGGATCAGATAAAATAATTCAGCATCAGTAGTAAATGTCAGCTAACATAGGTGAGTAGGAAATAATTTACACTACAATCCTATTCACATTTGCACAGAAGTCTGATTGTAGTCAATAGCACTTACTCCTGGTAAATGTGCATAAAGTTGCAGCCTAAGGATGCAATCCTATACCCACTTTCCTGGGAGTAAGCCCCATTGAACGCAATGGGACTTACTTCTGAGTAGACATGCATAGGCTTGTGCCCTAAGTGTACGAATTGACCAAAGTCAAAAAGCATAAAGTCCCATTTATTTCCCTTAATGGGAGCGATTTGAGCATGTACTGCATGCTCCTGCTAAAAAAGAGGCTTTTAAAACAATGGTTCTCAAACGTTTCAGCACCAGGACCCACTTTTTAGAATGGTATCTGTCAGGGACCCACCGGAAGTGATGTCATGGCTAGAAGTGCTGTCATTGTGATGCCAGAGCCTGCTGCTTTTCTGGGAATGCAGCAAAAGGTTGGGTTATTTCTCAGCCATTTCCAATCGCAAAGTGAATCAGAAAGGGAAAAAAGCCTCCTTACAACCTAGACACAAGCCAAAGAACCACACAACCTTTCCAGTGTCCCACCTTCCCATATTTTCAATTATGGCTGCCCTGGGTGTTACATGATCCACCTGAAATTGGCTCATGACATGACCCACCTAATTGGTCCGGAACTGCAGTTTGAGAAACAACTGCAGATAAAATATCATCTTTAAAATATTGAAGTCAACTGCTTTAAAATATTGAAGTCTAGTTGAAACATGAGTTCCTACACGATTTATCTGAAATATTATGCCCCTAAGATTAAAAGGTAAAGGTTTCCCCACAACCGAATGGTCTAGTCATGACCGACTGTAGGGGGCAGTGCTCATCTCCATTTCTAAGCTGGTGTTTGTCCAAGGACACGTTTCCATGGTCATGTGGCCAGCATGACTATACGCCAAGGTGCACCGAGCACCGTTATCTTCCCACCGAAGTGGTACCTATTTATCTACTTGCATTTTTAGGTGTTTTCGAACTGCTAGGTTGGCAGGAGATGGGACAAGCAACGGGAGCGCACTCCATCGCGCGTTCTTGAACTGCCAACCTTCCGGTCAGCAAGCTCAGCAGCAGTTGTTTAACCCACAGCACCACCACATCCCTGACCCTAAGATACCATGCACCAAAGTGCATTTTTCCTCTGTTCCTGTATGATGTGTTAGTTTTTTCTTCCAAATGATTCCCCCCCCCCAATTTAGCCTGATGTTTCATGCTGTACATTTGTGCAGTTGTGACTCATTGAAACTCGCTCATTGAACAATTTCTGCTAGATTAGTTTTTTCTTTCTTCTGAGGGGGAAGGGGAAGTTGCATTTTGGTACAAGCCCAGATCCTGATACATTCTCCTGGGTGTGTCTTACCATCATAAATCCCACAAGCAATTAGGCAGGGCCAAGGGAAAGAAACAAATCAAAAGGACATCCAGCAAAGTTGTAAGTGTAATGGGATGCTCTGTATTTGAGAGCTATAAGAGAAGGAGCCAGCCTACGACACAGAAAAAGAGTGTGTTTTCTAATGTCTGTAAGGGGAATAGGAGTCTTTGCAGAACATCAGAATGTTATGCACAAGGTTTATTATGGCCTACTATAACTTTTGGAAAGGAAGAAAAAGAAGACTTTTAAAATTCTTTTTAAAAGGATGTAACCATTTTTCTGACCGCGCCACTGAATGACAATGGAAGGCGACTTGTTGTACGCAATGGATTGGACGGGGCAGCAAGTCTGGTATCTTTTCATAAATATCAATGAGAATCATTATTCACCCCAAAATAGCCAGACAGACAGTGCTGAAGGCTGTTCAGTGCTGAATGCCTCTGCAGGATTCTGTCCTCAAATCCATTGATGGTGTTTGCAAAATATATTGCAAAATAGCATGCTTGAATTGGCATTGCATGGTTATACGTATGTCTGCTGCAGTTGCCATGCTTTTAGGAGCCACAGCTGGCATTGCCATCAACTTGTATTCATGGTAGTATTTTATTTCCCCACAGTGTCTTTCTCCTTAGGATCCTGTACTCAAAATTGCAGGTGGCCACATTGGCTCATTGGGAGAAAAAATTCACAAGTGAAAGTTGGGGGACACCTTCGTTAGGACCAATCAAAAATACAGCATACAGGGGAGATTGGGACTGATGATATGCTGTTTGCCTGACACACAGATCTTGCAAGCCATCTTGTTTGTGCTTTGCAAGAAGTGTCACAACAGCTCTACCATCATGACCTTTGAAGACAGAGACTCAGGGCACAATCTTAAACTGAGTTAGGCCAGCATAAGCTAAACCAGTAACAGTTGGCTAGCCCAAGGGACACCATAAAGTATGTTTGGACCACTTTCAGAGTCAGAAAGGCCAGCATACCGACATGCGTCATCCTCCCTGACTCTGAGAGTAGTCCAAACGCACTTTATGGTGGCCCTTGTACTGGCCAAACATTGCTGGCTTATTTTATGTCGGCCTAACTCCAGTTTAGGATTGCGCTCTTAGACACAAATGCTTAGGTAAATGTGTCAGAATAAACATACTGAGGCCTTTCACGATAATTTTCCTCTTCAGCATGTTGCAAAAAGGTTTCTAATGATATCAGGTCAATAAACAGTTTGGCAGTGCCATCCAAGGGATTGTAACCACCGTGACAGCAGTTGTAGTGCTATGAGCGGCATATAGATTGTGCCGTGAGGGATATGATGTTATTTGTGTACTGTCTATATGACATCACTAAAACCTGGCCCTATGTTCACCATCTGCTGTAGACTGAACTGAGCATTTTGAGCCAAACATGGAGGTTAATTATTCATGTTCTTATTGATCTGTACATGACTCAGGGCGCAATCATACTCAGCACTGGAACAGCATGGCTGGCCGGCCAGTGCCATATCCTGTGCTGGGTAGGTGGAGGCTGGAACCTCCCTGCAGCAAGGGAGCATGCGCTTCCTTGCCATAGAGGAGGCTCCAGACTCCCCTATGTGCTCCTCGGTTCTAAAGAGCAGGCGCAGATCCGAGGAGACCGTGCAGCCCAAATCGGGGCCGCACGGTCTCCCTGATGGGCTTAGGAAGTGGCCATATGGCCACCTCCCAAGCCCGCCCATGTCCCTCCCAAGTCCCGCCCCTGCCTTTTTCCCTCCCACCAATCCCCGTGCCGCTTCCGCGTGGAGCCTCCCTTGCACTGACCAGCTTTGGCCAGCACAGGAAAGGCTTAATGCGGGCGCAGAAGGGCGAGTGCTGCCTGCAGCGCCGGTCCTGCTGCTGTAGCGCCGACGCGGGACTGCCGGTCGGCGCTCCTGCGTCAGCGCTAGAGGCGTTGAGCCGACGCTATGATGTAGTGTCGGCGCGACGGGCAGTGCAGGATTGTGCTATCATTTTCTATTCAAGAACTTCGCAAACATGAACTTTGAGACATACATTCAATGACTAAGAAGACATGCTGTTCTCCTGACACTTCTCAGCTTGCTAAAGGCATTTTTCTTTAATTTTCATGGAAAATGAGAGCCACACTGAGAGGCACAAAACAATGTAGGAGATTGTGCATTCACGTTGCTCATCAGCATTCACGTTGTATTTTTCTGTGTGCAAAATATACCTTGTGGGTGCCTTGGCTGAAAACAACATGAGATCAAACAGCCATAGAAGAAGTTTAGAGCAGCTTGGAAAGGACAATCAAAGGGTGATTATTATTAGTTTATAACTTTATTAAAAATGCATTTGATTTGCATTCTCTTGCAGAGACCCAGTACTATTTAATTTCTTCCATTGTAGGCTTCCTACTGGCAAGCGGACAGATTAATGATGGGCTCAAGGACTCCCTGCGGTAGCGAATTGTATGGTTACACTAATTATATGAGGCTTCCTCTTGGCCCACTAAAGAGCAACTATTTATTATTATTATTTTTACTCTTGGAAGGGAACGCATGACTAAATTGTTGTGCTCACTTCCTAGCAGTGCTGGACATTCCCTTCTGTGTCTGAGACTCTTCGGGGAGAGGCAGGTTACAAATCTCGGTTCCGATCATTTAACATACAACGCCCCCCCAATATTAAATATTGGAAAATGTTTTACGAGTGGATAGATACGCAATGTTGACTTGTAAAGTAATAAAAGATTAGTATTGATGATTAAATAGTTTAACGTTGGATATTAAGATATTTTATAGTTTATAAGTAAAGAAGATTTTGGATATATTGAATATGAAATGGATAACCTTAGAAATGATATTTTTAATTGGATTGATGATATTTTTAAGATATTATGATACATTGCAAGGTACTTACCTAATGTGTTTACCTTTGTTTAACCCATTCCTTTGTTTTCTGTAACCCTACCCCATCCTTTTTTAAAAAATTAATAAAAATAATTCAAAAAAAAAAACCATACAATGCCTCCCCCCCATAACAGCCATTACTAAAAAGACTCTAGTTTTAATTTATTTAATATATTAATATAAACATTCAAAACACTGAAAATCTCACATTGAAAATTATGGCAGACACATCAAACTCTAACATCTTTTTGTCATGTTCATTCTGCGAGCGCTCTTTGTTTTCATGATTACATCAGTGGTGTCGCCCTACCGGTTCGCTGGGCGGAGTTATCTCGGCTGCAGGGAGGGTTTCCACGGTGATCGGCAGCGTGCTCGCTGCCTCCCGTTGCATAATGGCGAAAGCCCGCCCGCCAACAATCACATGCATTGCCTATCATGCTACCTGATGGCAATTAAATTCTGTTGGACCAGACTATCTCCCATAACCTCATTGACAGCCCAATTCTATTCAGCACAGGAACAGCAGCACCTAACAGCTACTGATGCATCCTGTGCTGGAGTAGAGCAGGCTGGAGATCTCCTTGGAGTAAAGGGGCATTCATTCCCTTACCCAGGGCCATAGTAACCCAGGGCCAGGCCCCTAAGCTTTCAGGTATTTTGGACCCCTATGAAACTCTTAATGAAAGCAATACAATGAACTATCAGTTCCCTACCCACCACCAGTCCGAAAACACCAGAACCAGAGGCAAAAATGTGAGGGGCAAAAAAACCAGAAATGGCTGGCACTTCTAAGTTGTTCCCAAAAGGGAAAAAAAAACCCTGACAAATGGACCCAATCTTCTGTGGAAGCCCTCTTGCAATGCAGCCTTCATGCAGCCCAGCTCAATTACTAGAGGCAGAGCTTGCCCCATGTGGTTCTTGGTGAGCTCTGCAAGCCTGGCCTTTGCAAGGACCTTTGCAGTCTCTTTCCAGCTGGATGGTTGGTGGGCAAATGGGGAGTCCCTAGGGCCAGATCTGGAGAACTATGCATTAGTTCTAGACATGTGCCTAGACATGCCAACTTTATGGGCCCTAGTCCCTGTGGGGCTCCTAGGCTTCAGCCTACTCAGCCTAATGGATAATATGGCCCTGCCCTTATACCCCATGTAAAGCCCCTGCTTGCTCATCAATGCTTCTTGAGTTTGCGCCAGCTATTTTGCTGGCATACCCAAGAAGTTCCATGTCAGGCTTCCGAGCCCGGGACGGGGCATAGTATTCGGCAGATGATGCCTCTGCCGCTCCCAGCCCTCCAGGGCCTGTCACATCCCCTGTTCTGCCCTCCCTCCACCTTCGAATGCCCCCGTGCCCTCCTGCCACCTTCCCCATATCCCTGCATCACTCAGTGCTTACCTGCTCTCAGTTGATAGCCTGGGCTCCAACAGCTGCATTGATGGAACAACTCCGGCACTGCTTACTCTCTGGCACATTTGCATCACCCAGTGCCAGTATGATGGTTGCAGTGCCAGTGCTTGGGCAGCATTGGAATGGGCTGCCCATCCTCCAGAGTTACCCTTGGCCTCAGGGTCGGCTTTAAGCCAATGTGGGAGTCCTTAGGGCCGGATCTGGAGAATTATGCATTAGGTTGGTGCCTAGACATGCCAACTTTATGGGCCCTATTGCTGCAGATCCTTTACACCCTGGTCATAATTTGTTCAACCTTCTTCCTTCTGGTCGTTGAATTGGACTCTGTATACCAAAACTCACAATAAATTGTGGAGATGATAGTAGACTTTAGAAAGCACCCCCCCTCCTTTACTTCCACTTTCCATCTTAAGCAGTACGGTTTCTGTGGTGGAGTCGTTCAAGTTTTTGGGTTCTGTACTCTCTCGGGAAATGGTCAACTAATATCAGTTGTATTATTAAAAAAGCTCACCAGAGATTGTATTTCCTGCGTCAACTTAGGAAATTTAACCTGCCTCGAGAGCTGCTTGTCCAATTTTACAGAGCTATTATTGAATCTGTCCTCTGTAATTCCATAACTGTTTGGTTCGGTTCGGCAACCAAACTGGATAAGCAATGGCTCCAGAGGACTGTTAGAACTGCTGAAAAAATAATTAGAACTGGCCTGCCCTCAGCAGAGGACTTGTATACTGCTCGGGTCAAAAAGCGAGCAGTGAATATTGCTGCAGATCCTTTACACCCTGGTCATAATTTGTTCAACCTTCTTCCTTCTAGTTGTCGATATAGGACTCTGTATACCAAAACATCTAGGCACAAAAATAGTTTTTTCCTCTGTGCCATTAAACTGCTGAACTTGTAATTATGCTGAGGTGACTTGGAGTTTGAGGCAGTGTTTTATTCTGAATAATGCCCTTATTTGTTCCGTGTATTTATTGTTCATTATGTATGTGTAGTACTGTATGTATGTAGCCGGTAGCCGTATCAAATTCCAGGCATGGTTTACATACTTGGCCAATAAAATTATCTATCTATCTATCTATCTATCTATCTATCTATCTATCTATCTATCTATCTATCTATCTATCTATGTGACCAATGTCATCACATCGGGCCCCACACTTTAGGGGCCCCCACACCAGTGCAGCAAACATATTGCCTGCTGCAGCAGCCAGGATTTCTATGGGTTGTACGTCAGTGGGGTGAGCAGAGCAGCTTTATCCTGAGCCCTCCCACTTGCCCCTGCCTCCTCCCAAATGGGCCTCCTGGAATCAGTTGCCGGTGATGTCATCAGGTCACCACAAGTACTTTTCTTGGTGAGTGGGGGGCCCCACCAGGAGGGTGAGGCCCCCACTACACAGGAATGCCCCACATTGGGCCCTGCCACTGCTAGAGCCGGCCCTGCCTGGCCTCAACATAGGTTTTGCATTCTTAAGTTTATCATTACGATTTTTGAATGTATATGCCTCTTTTCCACACAACACGGAAAAACAGCTTTCATACTTCCAGTGGGAGAGAGTTCCACAATCGGTAAAAGTTTTCTCCTGGGTCATTGCCAGTCAAGCCTCTAGAAGTGCATACATACTGCACTGATTCATTTATTCCGTATCATGAAAGTAAACTCCATTATGTAATGTGCTCCATCCCCAAATTCTGATTCTGGGTCCAAATTCCAAATTTTGGGTCCTAAAGCTCTAGAGAAAATATATTTCATGTTTCCACACCTGTAGAAGTCATAGCATTCTTTTGCATTTAGTAGGAACTCTCTTACATTGACAAACTGCCTGTTTTCATCCATGGTGCTCATTTTCTTCTTGTACCTCTTCAGTGACTTGGAACTGGTTTGAACAATATGCTTTCCTACATCTGTTAAGACCCTAAATATGCCTTATCTTACATCAGTGGTTCTCAAACTGTAGGCCCAGGACCCACCAGTCACGACTCAATTTGGCAAAAATTGACAGGGCAGATTAGGCTATGTAGATCAAGCGTTAAACAAGCTGCTACTTAGGGCAGGGACAGTGCTGCCCAATCACCATTATAGCCACACCCCTTGACACTTAAAAATCAGGCAGCAGGACTCTAAGGCCTCTAAAAGGTTTGAGAACTACGGCCATTCATGAACCATGTAGCCAGTGGCTTTTTATGTGATTTCAGGGGCAGCACATTCCTGGCTGCCCCGCAGTGTTGACGCAACGTCGATTAGTCGATGCTATATCATTAGCGCTGAAGCAGGGGTGCCAAGCAGCACCCCCAACGTTGGCGCTTGTGCTCTCATTGGCCTCACAGCGCCAACGTTGAGCCTCCCTCGTGCCGACCGAAGCCGGTCAGCGCAAAGGAGGCTCCATCCCGTTCCAGGACAGGGATTGGCAGGGGGGAGGGAGATTGTGGGTAGGGGGAGGGCGGGCTCTGGATTCGGCCATACGGAGGAGGCCCGTTCAGGAGGCCGCACGGCCCCGATTCGGGCCACATGGTCTCCTCTGATCTGCACCTGCTGTTTAGATCTGAGGAATGCATAGGGGAGGCTGGAGTCTCCCCTATGGTAAGGGAATGAACATTCCCTTGCTGCGGGGGCCCAGTGTTGGATATGGTGCATGCTGGCCGGCTTTGCCGGTAGGATTGTGCCTTGAGATAGTTGCATGGAACGATTAACTACCCACTAGCTTAGAACTGCAGACCCAATCTGAGTTGTAGACTTATGCAATTACTACCCGTGAGAAAAGCTGAAACTTTCACTGCCATGTGGTTAATGTAACAGGTCGTAAGTGTTTCTACATGGTGGGTTGTAAGACCATGTCCTTTCTACCATTGCTGTCTGTCTGTCTGTGCAGGGATCTCATAGTATCAAGAGGGCTCATACACAAGGGTGATATGCACACACACCTTCAGGAGTGTTAAAACCACTTGTGGGAGTCTGGTGGCTTATTGGGTGGGGGTGGAAGGGGCACTTTTGCTCCATGCTAAATGGGAGGTTGCAGATCTGGGCAAGCCGACCTGATTGCTTTTCACACATGCAACTCAGTGGCTCTTGTCAGAGGGAGAATGCTGATGCCCTGAGTAGGCTTGCCCCTCTTCTCTCCATTGTCATGCTTGGTCTGCGCAGGCAGAGGCTGTGCTTATGATCCCCAGAATCAGGGGGTGCCTGAACAGGGCAATTGAATATTGGACACACAGGTGTTTAATTGACCCTCTTGTGTGCTGTGCAGAGCTAGCGAATAATACTATTTCGTCATCCTCACGTTATTGTTTCACCAAACTCTGATGGGTATAGTGACTTAAACAATAAAAAAAAGCAAAGGCACATTTTGCTAACAACAGCATTTTCAAAAAGCACTGAATAAAACCAAAACGTTCCAAAACGGCAGTATGCTGTAAACAAAACCTCCGTAATAAGATCATCATTTACAGTCCGCATCATTCCTTCTCATAAATCTTCGTGAAATTCTGTAGTGCCATGAAATTAATACATTTGTCCAAACCACATAAAAAAGGCTTTTATCTCAATTAGATCATTTGAATATGTTTGAACAAGCCAAACAGATACTTCTTCCTTATATTGCCATAGCTTGTACACAGTAACACACTGAATGGTTCAGGCATGTCGCATCCACACAAAGCTGTAAGGCTAGGCTAGTAAGGCACCAGTATGGGGCTTCTCAGATCAAGCACAACTATATAGCTGGTGCCAAGCCAGGAAGCCTGGCCTGGGAGCAGGGGTTAGGATATGGCAGAGGAGGCCTCTGCTGCCCAGCTACACATTTGGGCTCCAAACTCCCCCTGTTCCGCCGTCTCCCATCCAAAAATGCCTGCTTCCCACCACCAAACTGCCCTCCTTCCATCCTCTCCCACCCCCACACACCTGACTCCAAGTTACCTGTGCTGGCCAGTGCAGGGAACAGATCTTTTGCTCCTGAGCTGGTGTGGGCCTTTGTGCCAGCCCAGTCAGCTCCAGAATAAGTGCAACTGTGCCTTATGGCACGCTTGTGACACTGAGCTGGTGTGGGGACAGCTGCATCGGCTTACGCAAGGTTTGGATTGTGCCATTGGTTGTCGCCAGATGGCATATTCATGACCATTTTTCTAAAACCAGCGAGTTAACATTTTTGGCTGTTCCAATTCATTGACAAACCATTTGTAGCAAAGAGAAAAGTCTCCACAGAATGCAATCTTGGGGTCTTTTTTACAATTCACATTGAAATGTTCTCCTTGACAAATGGTCTCGTAGTGCATGAGTAAATGCTTCAGGCCAGTTTGCATGGTGGATGCCAAGACCATATCATCGCTATAACATAAGACGGACAATTTAAATGAAACAGGGAAATGTGACTGGAGCTCGGAAACCAAAGCAATAAAACTGACAACAAAATAGGTGCTGTAAAAAGGTAAAGGTTTCTCCATGACCAAATGGTCTTGTCATGACCGACTCTAGGGGGCGGGGCTCACCTCTGTTTCTAAACCGAAGAGCCGGCATTTGTCCAATGACAAGTTTCCATGGTCATGTGGCCAGCCTGATTATATGACAATGTGCACGTAACGCTGTTACCTTCCCACCAAAGTGCTCCCAATTTATCTACTGGCATTTTTACATCCTTTTGAACTGCTAGGTGCCAGTAAACACAATTTTTCATTAGAGTGAGAGGAAGCTGGTGATCAGAATATCATTAGTAAGTGAGCCAGCAGCTCCCATCCTAAATCTATATAAATGGGCCACTAGAAATCATAAAAAGAACTTCTATCTGTATTGGTATTCCACAGTTGATTTCACAGTTGACTGTGCTTAATTGTGTAAAAGGCAGCCACAAGATCTATAAAAATTGAATACAAATGTACCATTGAGCCGGTGCAGATAAGACAAAGCTTAGACTAACTGCCATTTCCTTTGCTGCAGCCAGGCTGGCTTTGCATTATAATCTCATAAATTTTGGCCCAGTCTTCCATTTTGTTCAATAGATATCAGTATATAAATTAGATTTCGAATTATGGTGTTGGAGAAGACTCTTGAGAGTCCCCTGGACTGCAAGGAAATCCAATCAGGCAATCTTACAGGAAGTCAAGCCTGATGGCTCCCTGGAAGGACAAATCCTGAAGCTGAAGCTCTAGTACTTTGGCCACCTCATGAGAAGAGAGAACACTTTAGAAAAGACCCTCATGCTGGGAAAGATTGAAGGCAAAAGGAGAAGGGGGCGGCAGAGGATGAGATGGTTAGATAGTGACACCGAAGCAATGAACATGAAATTGGGCGAACTCCGGAAGTTAGTGGAGGACAGGGAGGCCTGACGTGCTGTGGTCCATGGCGTCGCGAAGAGTCAGACATGACTTAGCAACTGAACAGCAACAATATAAATTAGAAAAAATATATATAGAAGGATTATGGGATGATACTTAAGAACATAAGAAGAGTCCCGCTGGATCAGGCCAAAGGCCCATCTAGTCCTGTATCTCCCAGAGGTCCACCAGATGCCTCAGGGAGCACACAAGACAAGATGCCTGCCTCTGTTGCCACTCCCTTGCAGAAATTGCAGAACTTTAAGGCAGAAGTTCCCAAACTCTTGGGGAGAGCTTGGAACCTTCTAAGTATTTGCTCCGGAGGGCAGGGGGCAGTGCCAGTGCTCCCACGATCATGCTGACACAAGGAAAAAGGGGCTGTTTTCCAAGCTTACTGGGGGTCGAGACCAACCAGAATGAGACCAGACTGTGACAGAGCCATCTGAATGTCATTTGCTTTTAGAAGATTTGAACTTCTCTGTGATTGTAAAAAAAAAAAACCCTCAGAGGTTTAGAGAAAGCCTGCCTAATGTGAACCACCTTAGATTAAAGTCAAAGGAGTAAAACAATGACCAAGAAAGGCGGTATACAAATGCAATTTTTTAAATTAATGTTGTTGGAATGGGGGACTGCTACTGAGGACGCAATCCTAACTCCGAGCTGAAATAGGCAGGCCAACTGGCCTACCCCATATCTAGCCGAGGGTTGGGGCTGGCTGCAGTGCAACGTGGGCAAGGGGAATTGATTCCTCTTCCCATGGGAAATGTGGCAGCAGCCCAAATGAGGCTATATTTGAATCTGCGCCACTAAATAGGCGGTGCAAATCCAAGCAGCCTGGATTGGGGCCAGGCTGCCCAGGACAGGTGTTGGGATCCAACCCAAGTGTCCTGGCACCATCCCCCTCTCTGGTCTTGTCCGCTCATGGGCCTCCACTCTCCCACCTCCCCACCCTGTTCTGCCTCCCCCCACCCTCCCAGCCCCCTGTGGTGGCCAAGCTTGGCCAGCCTTATCTTGGTGTTGCTCGGCCCAGGTATTGGTACTGTGTGCTGGCCTACCCTCCTCCAAAGTCATCGCAAACATGCTTTATGGCACATCTGCGACAACACTGAGCTGGCCCAAGGGACTCGTGACAGCCCATTGAGCAGCCTGGATTGCGCTCTGAGTTAAATTAGGAATAGCTCAAGTAAAGAGCATTGTGTCTTTCCCAAGAGCTTTACTTTATTCTGACAGGGCGATAAATTAAACCTTTCAGCTTTCAAGGGGAATCTGTTTCCCACAAATTCAGGAACTACCCCAGTAAGCCTATCCCGATGGCCAATTAGATGTACGTTCGAAAACCTGCCTACAATATTTTACAATGATTTGGGTTTCAAAACTGCTAATAACTGCTTTTGATTCCTGAGCCACGAAGAGCTTCAGTGCCAGTGTCTTTGCGCGTTGCTCCACTGGCCCAGCGTCAGCGGTCAGCCTGGTCTGGTGCCTCCTGAGGGCTGTGGTCCTGCAGCTGGGCCAACGTCCCGTGGAGATGTAGCCTAACTGCCCATTTCCTGATGAGAGAAGCGCTTGGAGGCAGCGAAGGAAACATGGGGGCAGTTATGTCTCTACTCTTGCCTCCGGCTTGCATTAAGAAGGCTTTAGGCTTTCACAGCCCTGCAGAAGTCTGGGACTATACTGCATCTGGGTGTTTGGCACCCATCTTTCCTTGCCCGTTTAAATGTTCCATCAGGCCACAATGCTCTTTCTTATGCATGAAAACGGAACAGCTCCATTCAGGCGTTCTTTTCCTCTGCGACAACCGCGTGAAAGGTTATCCTCACACACGGCTGCAGGCCCTCTTCTCCAAATAGTCCTCATCTCCGTATTGATTTCACGTAGCAGGGGGAATCAGCCAGGAGTAACAACACGCAGTGCTCCAGTTATTATTCCTTGTCACTGAGTGCTTTGTTTACCCAGGAACAACATCAGGGGTTATACTTCTGCCCTGAGCGTTGCCAGGTTTTCCTTCAGGGAAACCTTTGTCCAAATATTCTGTTCCACATTTTCACCTTCATTTAGGAGGAACATGCAGTGGCTTAATTGACTGGAAACTGTTAAAATCTTTCTGCTTTTGCAGAAGGTTAAATGGAATCTAATTTTTTCTGTGATCTGCACTTTTAATGGGGTAAACAGCAGGGGTTGAGAAACCTCCCTCCATCCTGTTCTGCCTCTCCCACTGCCCTCCCACCTTCCTCCTGCCCTCAAAAGCCCCTACGCTGGCCGGGTTAAGCCAGTGCGGGCAGTTTACCAGTGCAGGGGCAGCGAGAGTGCTCGTGCTGACCCAGCGCATCCTAGGCTACTGCAAATGTGCCTTATGTGCCTTATGTGACAGCCCAGGGCCAACACAAAAGACATGCACTGGCCCTACAATGCTCTTGGATTGCGCTTTTACTTGAGGCTCTGTGATTCATGGGCCTGTATACCACTTTCCCCGCTCCTTTTTCACAGTTACATTTTCATGTAATTAGGAAATTGGTCTGGAGTAAACCTGGAGTTTGGTCCTGTTTTCTTTCCCTTCACTCTGGTTTGAAGTAAACCACTGTTCCCTGAGTGTGCGCTGTACACAGAATTGTGGTTTACCCTAAAATGAAAGTAAAAGCTTCCATTACGTTCGCAGCTTGGGGGTTCTCCTGGATTCACAGCTGCACCTGGAGTCTCAGGTGGCGGCAGTGGCCAGGGGAGCCTTTGCTCAGCTTCGGCTGATTCGCCAGCTGCGGCCGTACCTGAGCTATGCGGACCTGGCCACAGTGACCCACGCCCTAGTGACATCTAGATTAGACTATTGCAATGCGCTCTACGTGGGGCTGCCTTTGAAGATGGTCCGGAAATTACAACTAGTACAGAACGCGGCGGCTCGGGTGGTTGCTGGGGCACGTTGGTTTGACTCTGTCGAGCCGTTGCTCCGGCGACTACACTGGCTGCCGGTTCTGTTCTGGGCCCAATTCAAGGTGCTTTGACTTTTAAAGCCCTTTACGGCTCGGGTCCAGGGTATTTGAGGGACCGCCTTCTTCCATATAATCCTACCCGTAATCTTAGATTATCGGGGGGGGGGCCTTTTGACTGTGCCGCCACCAGGAGAAGTGAGAGGGGCGGCGGCCAGGAAGAGGGCCTTTTCGGTGGTGGCCCCCCAACTTTGGAATACCCTCCCCTTCGAATTGAGAACTGCCCCCTCTTTGTTAACATTTCGGCGGGGGCTGAAGACCTTTTTATTTCAAAAAGCTTTTAACTGTTGACAGGCTGGCTGGCTGGCTGGTTATATTTTATATTTTATGATCCACAGGGCTTGTTTTTAAATTTTGTTGTTTTGTTTTAATTTTTGTTTTAATGTATTATTTTAATATTGTTTTTAAATTGTTTTTATGTTAAGTTTTTATATTTTGCTGTATTGTTGTAATGCCACCTTGAGTGCCTTCGGGCAAAAAGGCAGGGTACAAATTCAATTAATAATAATAATAATAATAATAATAATAATAATAATAATAATAATAATAATAATAATAATAATAATAAT
>JAJKFI010000046.1:5391180-5426229 GCA_029204185.1 Lerista edwardsae | reverse complement strand
ATAATAATAATAATAATAATAATAATAATAATAATAATAATAATAATCCATCTGCAAGAGGGAAAGGCTTATATGGGAACCTGTGGCAAACAGGAATCCATGCTTTTCCAAGAGCTGGGCCAAAACAGTCCAATTTTTGAATTATAATGAATGTTCCAACAGCACATTGGAGCACCAGTGGGAGGACACAGTGGCCTGACAGAGGCTCAGTTGCATCCCACCGGCCCAGGTAAGTTGGTAAAGGAGGCAGAGCAGGGTGGAACAGGGCTGGGTGTTGAATGGGGAAAATCCTAACCCCCCTTTCCTGACCCCATTCTGTAGTCCAGATCCATGCACAGGTCTGAGAGACTACCCCACACCATGGAGGTTCCCCCCCCCCCCAGTAAGGGAGCAGAAGTTCCAAAACTCTTGGGGACGCTATGTCACTAGTGCCGACATGGGCGCGCCTAGCAGCACCCCCACATTGGTGCTAGTGCTCTCAGGCTGATGCTATGAGTAGCGTTGGCCTGGGAGTGCTGACGGCAAGTCTCCCTCACGTCAGCCGAAGCCGGCTGGTGCAAGGGAGGTTCTGTGTATGTCTGGACACAGGATTGGCGGGGGGAGGGAGGTTGGTGGCGGGACGTGGGTGGGCTTGGGATTTGGCCATAAGGCTGAATCCTAAACTCAATTGGAAGGCTGCATGGCCCAGATTCAGGTCGTGCAGTCTCCTCAGATCTGCGCCTGCTATTTAGTAGGTGCAGATCTGAGGAGCGCATTGGGGAGACTGGAGCCTCCCCAATGGTAAGAGCGCTGCTTAGTATTGTGCCCTAAATGAATTAAAGCATTTTTTAGAACACTGTGTGCATATGGCAGTCTCTTTTTCTACTGTGGTTTTTATCCATTGAGGGGACCTTTTTGATGGCAGAGGTTGCAGTAATGCAACACGGGCTATGGTGCAGAGTTCACGTTTGTGATCCTGCTGGGGCCCGTAACCATATGGACCCAGTCCCATTAGACAAGGCTGTTCTTCTGACCGAGGATGCTGTTTCCAGCTTTCCAGCTGGATTCGACATAATATAGCTCAATATTTATGTTTTTGCAGGATTAAAATGCAGATGGACATGAAAATTGTCACACAGCCCAGAAAAAGGAAAGTCCCCAGGTGACTTTTCTCTACCACAGCGGTCAAATGTGATTCTGATCTGTGCCTCGGAGCATTTAGCACTGCCGAAACCAGCATCAGCACAATTTCTGGAGCTCTTCCATGCGTATTTTAAACATTTTAATCGAGTTGAAATGATAATATCCTCCGGCGTGAAGCTTTGCCTCCCCCTCGCTGCTTCTGAAATTGAAGAAGGTATATTTCAGCCCAGGGATATAGAGTGAAAAAGACAGTGGGGTTGCATCAGGATCAGGGCCCCTGGAGTGGCACCACAAGCTTGATCAACACTTTCCTGATAAGGTCGCGTAAGTGTGGTGCATTTGGGATTCTCCAAAGGCTGACTGGTGAAGACCTCTCGAACACACAAAACTAATTCCTCTCTACATCATAGACATCTTAAGCATTCTGCTGCTCTTGCAAAAATGAGATGCTCTGTGGGAAGTCTGCAGTACTACACTGTTGCCTGCAGAGAGGTTTCTCCCTTTTCAGAGTTGTACGTTTTTTAAATTAAACTTTGAAACATGCGGAAAGTGAGAGCTCTTTGCAGACAAGGAAGCAAAATAGGGAAAGGAGCAAATAGGAACTGAACAATATTTCATAGAGTTTTGATAACTAAATTTCTTTGTATTTCAGTTTTAGGTGACCGTTAGTGTGGGTTACTACTTGGGGGTGATTCTGCTGTGGTCAAGGGCAATGCACTTCCACCTAAGAAAGTGATACACAGTTGCCCATATTTTGGATACAATCAAAGGTGGCCCAATTATGTATTCCAGGAGTGTCATTTAATTACACAATGTCACAAAGGAGTGTCACAATGACGGCACTTCCTGCTTGATGATGGGCACAAGCCTAAACTGGAGTTATGCCGGCATAGTTAGGCCAGCAAAGGTTGGCTAGCACAAGGGCCACTGTAAAGCATGTTTGGACCACTCTCGGAGTCAGGGAAAATAGTGCACGTCTGTGTGCTGGCCTCTGACTCCGAGAGTGGCCCAAACATACTTTACGGTGTCCCTTGTGCCAGCCAAACTTTGCTGGCCTAATTGTGCCAACCTAACTCCAGGTTAGGATTGTGCCCCATATCACTTCCAGCCAAGAAATCACTTCTGTGATGTGCCATCCAAAACAAGTGCCATTCTAAAAATGGGTCCCGGTGTAAACATTTGAGAACTACTGTGCTAATGGAACTGGGTTGTATATGAAACAGGTATTGGCCATAGCCAAATTCTTGACCATGGAAAGCATATTGTGAATTTGTATAACTAGCCTGCATGCTACAGAGAGAATAAGAGGAAGTAGGAACGCCTGCTTCCTGTTAGCCAACCTCTGGCAAATGGCACGAGGTACAGATTATGGTCGTCCCTTGAGGCTCTGCTAGTGCCAGTGTTGTCACTGAGTGTGGGCCGTGGGCAGGAAGGCAATGAGGTGTGTTGGGGAGGAACCAGGGGTGTGTGAGGGGATGGTGAGGGTGGTCTTTCAGTAGCAATTTACACCTGGATCCTATCCCTGAAACCTTTCTTTTGGAACAACCCTGGGTCTCCTCGGACTCTGCAGCAAAATGGCTGGCGTGGGTCCAATGAGACCCATAGACAATCAGGGAGCCTACCAGGGATAATTAAATATATTTTATCAATTATCCCCCTCTGTTGGTGCAGCTGCATACACATTAGGATAGTGTGCTATAATGCTATATAGCTATAATGCTATATAGCAGATGCTATAATGTGGCAGGGGATAGGACTGGGCAGACAACCTTGTTCCGAACTAGCATCACTTCCTGAGCTGTTTCACAGAAGTGTTGGGTCCCTGATAGCCTTTCACTGACCACATAACAATGTGAAACCAGGGAAAGAGGTTAAGTCGTTCTCTCCTCCTGAATCTTCACTTAATTTGCTCCCAAAGTGTATTTTTCAAGGTAAGGGAAAAAAGACTTTTGGTCCACCTTTGCACGTATTTTGTGTATTAGATGTAGTTGGTCCTAACACACGCTGTTTTCTCTATTATTGGAGATTTCAGAAGTTGGAAGTTATTATTGGAAGTTTCAGAAAACAAACAGCTCAGGAAAGTGTATTTTTATTTTCGTCTGCCAACAAATTCTCCCAGGTTTAGAAGAAATATAAAAGAAGGTAGGATTCTTCATTTAAACCATTTCCCCCCCTATCCATCTTGTTTTATGTTTCAACTGCTCACATAACTAATTTAGAAAGCTGTGATAAGAAAAAGGGTGTGTGGACTGAGAAGACTGAATTCTTGCTTCTGAGGGCCATGGTCCTGTGCATTCTCCTCCTGGGATGCCAAGGCAGGAAAGGCCCAAGGGAGAGAGACTGCCTGCTTGTTACTGCCAAGCCCTCTGCTTGGCAAAGGGGAGGGGAGAGAAGTTGTAGGGAGAGGGGAGCAAATGGTGAGCAATTTGGGGAATCAATGAGAGGTGTTGGAGAAATTAAAGGCTGGAGACAGAACATTGTTTCTGGGTTTATTAAACAGTGCTGGGCACTGGTGTAGCTAAAGAAAGTGTAGCCCAGTGCCCTGGAACGATGCCCTGGAAGTTATGTCACAACAGGAAGTGACATCACAATTGTATTTTCATTTTCTCATGGTTTTTTTGTCATAACTTTTGATAAAATGGACATATTACATTCTGATTTGTTTCATTGCATCCTGCATGAAATTCCACATCGAATGGTATGTAACATGACAGTATTATTCCTAAAACCCATAATTTTTACAAGACAGTTGTATTTTCATTTTCTGATTTTTTGCCATAATGTTTGATAGAGTACAGATATCACACTCTGGTTTGTTTCACTGCATTCTGCATTAAATGCTGCATTGAAAGTTATATAACATGATGGTATTATTCGTACTTATCAAGGTTTTCACAATTTTGGCCACTAGTGTTAAGCTCAGCTGGTTGTCCCCCTAAAACTTGATGCCCAGTGCAATTTCACCCCCTTGCACTTCTTTAGCTACACCCCTGGTGCTGGGTAAGAGACCTAATGGCATCTGACCATGTTTTCAGGATTCAAACACTTCTTATAAGAACAAAGAGGTATCATGGCAAGCACATTGTCAATCAATCATCGTAAAAACTACAATCACGGATGGCTCCAACAACAATCTGTTTCTTGTCTCCATAAAAGTCAAACTCTTCGAACAGGGCTAGAAAACATGGGAAGAAACACTGACACTGAGGTTTCTTTGATAAGCACGCCACACATTCCTGAAGGGAGGGGCAAGAGAAGTATTTCTATTTCTCAAAACATTTCCAGAGTCACCATTACATGCCAGGTTCGCATATCGGGAATGGTGGGTTTCCTCAAACAAGATGACATTTGAGCCTTAACATTGGAAAAGGGATCTCAAGAAGGCAAAGCAGAAACTATAAATTTTCCATCAATGTAAATGTACATTTGTCTATGCACTTCATGGTGTATTATGTCCTAGCCTGGGTTTTGGACATGGCATTGGTATTTCTTATGGCCCAACTCTATCATTACGATCCACTGCCAGAACACTACTTCTAGCCATTGAATATGCTTTCCAGCTTTCATAAACTGAGGGTGTAATCCTAATCTGGAGTCAGGCCGGCACAATTAGGCAGCACAGTTTGGCTGGCACAAGGGACACCATAAATAAATATGTTTGGACCACAATTAGCGCACAATCCTAACCTGGAGTTAGGCTGGCACAGTTAGGTCAGCCAAGTTTGGCCAGCACAAGGGCCACCGTAAAACACATTTGAACCACTCTTGGTGTCAGGGAGGATGGCTCACGTCTGTGTGCTGGCCTCTCTGACTCCAAGAGTGGTCCAAACATACTTTCTACTGTCCCTTGGGCCTAACTGTGCTGGTCTAACTCCAGGTTAGGATTGTGCCCTGAGCTCATACACCCTACTGGACTGCCACTGGAGATTATGCAAAGGCCCCCCCCACACACACACACACAGCGGCAGGGTGAAGAAGCTCGCCAATGGGGGGTGTCAGGCAGAACAAGGCATAATGGGGGGGGACATGAGTAGATGGCATGCGGCATGGGCAACATGCAGCAGATGCTATCCCCTCCAGTGCCAGCTGACCCTTTGTCTTCTCTGACTTGCAACAGCTACAGCTGGCTTAGGTCTGAGGAAACCTATTGACCTATTGGTGGTAGAGGGGCTTATGGAGGGGTAAGGGAAAAGATATGTCCTTCCCTCTCCCAAGCCTCCTGATTGGCCACTCTCACCATAGCATGCATAGCATGCAGCACAGCCCATTCTGGCGCAGCTGCATGCCAAGGCGAGGGAAAACAGAGGATTGGTTTTCAGAGTGCTTTTATTCAGGCTTACAAAGGATTGTTTGGGGCTGATTCATTATGCAAATTGGTAGAACCACACAAGTTGATGAGACCAAATGGACTTTGAGTCTTGACCTCACTACTGCTGAATCAAGGCCGCCACAAACGAACCCACCTCCAGATCAGTCCACTCAACTGAAGCCACAATGAGGCAGAGAGAACAGGCATGTCACTGATGATGCCACAAGATGATGCAATAATCTTAGCTCAGTGGTTCCCAGACTGTAGGTTGGGACCCACCAGTGGATCGTGAGCCAATTTCAGGTGAGTCGCAAAGCACCTAGAGAAGCCATATTGAAAATATGGGAAAATGGGACACTGGAAAGGGGGAGGGCTGTGTGGTTATTTTTCTTACGTTAAGGTTGTAAATAGGCTTTTTCCTTTCTGATTCACTTTGCTATTGGAAAATGGCTGAGAAATAACCCAACTTATTGCTGCATTCTCAGGAAAGCAGCAGGCTCTGGTGTCACGATGATGGCACTTCTGTCCATGACATCACTTCTGGGGGGTCCCAGACAAATTATCATCCTAAAAAGTGGGTCCTACTGCTAAAATGTTTGAGAACCACTATCGTAGTTGTTTCAAGCAAGCCACACATGACAAGGAAAGACAGAGAATCCATAAAAAGAACAAATTGGCTACATATTTAAGCTATTTAGCACGAATATAATTTCTCAATTGAAACAGTCCAGTATATTTATTTTTCCGCTGAATCCCTTGTGACAAGACAGTAATTTTGATAGGTAATGAAAAGAGAAGTGGATAATTTTAAGTCACTGTTTAACTGAATATAAATGTGTGACAGCAATGATCACCAACCTGCTGTGCAACACCAGGGTTGGGCAACAAAACCTATTGTGGTATATGCAGTTATCTGGTAATTTATTTTTGATGGAGCTCTTGCCTGGTGTGCTGGTGAGATAGTTAAATTTCCCTGTGCAGAAAGGAAGATTTCTAGAGAAAGGAAATTCAGCCTACGGACTTGCTGAAGTCTAGTTGTTGTGACTCATCCTTCCTGGTTCCTGGAAATCATGGACTCCATCATCTGCTCTGAATCAAAGAACCAGCAGGTGAAATTCTACTAATCTGAAAGGCCTTAAGGAGAATTTGTGCCTGTGAGCAAAGTTTATCCAAATACAAGCTTATTAACTGAAGTGCATTAGTTCATGTGACACATTTAAACACTTGCCTGCTCATTAACTTATAAGCTGCTTTGATGCATTGTTAGAAGTGGGGTATAAATATATTAATTATAATGAAATTCAGTGGTTCTCAAACTTTTTAGCAAACTTTTTCATTCTTTTTAGAATGACAGCCTGTCCAAGACCCACCAAAAGTGATTATGGCCAGAAGTGCCGTCCCAGAAGTGATATAAGAGCCTGCTACTGTCCTGAGAATGCAATGATAAGTTGGGTTATTTCTCAGCCATTTTCCAAGAGCAACGTGAATCAGAAAGAAAGAAAAGCCTATTTACAACCTTGACACAAGCAAAACAACCACACAGCCCTCTCCTTTTCCAGCATCCCATCTTCCCATATTTTCTATATGGCTGCCTTAGGTGCTACACAACTCACCTGAAATTTGCTTGCAACCCACTGGTGGGTCCTGATCCACAGTTTGAGAAACACTGATGCAATTGTTTTAGAGGCCTCCTTTGACAGAGGGCACAATCCTAAGCAGCGCTGGACTGGCGAGGCTGGTGGGCCAGGACCATATCCGACTCTGTTCAGGAGAGACTGGAGCCTCCCCAAGGCAAGGGAGCATTGCGCTCCCTTACCGTAGGGGAGGCCCCAGCCTCCCCTATGTGCTCTTCAGATCTGTGCCCGCTAAAGAGCGGGCGCAGATCCGAGGAGACCGTGCGGCCCGAATCAGGGCCTCGCTGCCTCACTGATGGGCTTAGGAAGTGGCCATAAGGCCACCTCCCAAGCCCGCCCAGGTCCTGCCCAAGTCCTGCCTCCCGCCTCCCCGCTCCCACCAATCCCCGTCCCAATATGGGACAGAGAATCCCTCGCACTGACTGGCTTTGGCCGAAGCGAGGGAAGCGCTGTGTGGGGCGCAACAGGACCGGCGCTGCCAGCAGTGCCGGTCCTGTTGCTTTAGCACCAACGCGGGGATGCTGCTAGGCACTCCCGCGTCAGCCCTAATGGCGGAGCATCGACGCAACAACATCGCTTTGGCTCTCCACCCCCTCTAGGATTGTGCTGCCCAATGGTTAATGCTCTGCTCCAATATGTACAAATTTTGAAAGGGTGAAGATAAGGGAGGAGAGAAAAGGAATTAATGTGCATTTTATTTATTCCCCAATAGATTTTTATCCGTTCTCTGACGATCACCTCTGATCCACTAGCCAAAGCAGATACATCCTCAGTAGCAAAGAGCAAGAGCTTGCTTTCTGATTCACCAAGCAGGATCCACACTTGCACGGAGATATAGGAATGACAAGTTCAATTTTTTAAAAACAACAGCATCTGGAACTGAAGGCACTTGAGATTCTCCCCTGTGTTCCCTGAAATCAGTTAAGAAGAATAACCAGCTGCTGAAGTTCAAACTCTATGAGAAACATCCCAAATGTTCATTCTTTTAAGAGAACAATTTATAAATCCCAGAACTGCATGCCCCAATAGACAGCCCTTCATGCTATTGATTTTAGTAAGAATTACACTTTATAATGGTAGATAGGGTTTGGCCCAAAGCCATCTTCTTCAAGCTAACAAAATTCTACCGATAGCGTTCTCTCCCACTTAGCTCCAGAAATCTGTTTCCACACCTCATATATTGTCAGTACTTTTTGAAGTTACTTGGAGACAATGCAATCTTTTTTTCACAACTCTCATAAACTGTTTATTTTGAGCTTATAAACAAGAAAATCTGTTTCCTTGTCACACTGCTTTGATTAGATGGGGGCAGGGATGTTATATTTGTTACCCCAGGAGACATTAGAAACAATGGAGTTCTTTTTGTTTCCAATTTTTTTTTTATAATTTAAAGCAGCGATTTTCAACCACTGTCCTGTGGCACTGTTCTGTGGCACATTGGTGTGCTGCGAATGGTCCACAAGCATGTTGCAGGTGTGAAAGTTTGGGGAAGTGTCATTTGTTAGTAAGCTGGCAGTGTGGTGTGTCTTGTAAAAAAAAACTCTGACAATGTACTTTGACAATATTAGCACTTTGTCAGTGTGCTATTAGTAGGGGTGTGTTTTTTGGGGGGGGGGATTTCCCCCCCCAACATTTCTTGATTAAAATAGCAAATTGTGATGTTATGTGTTTTTATTCTATATTCTCAGTCCAAGTTCTCATTTTTATTAATTGAGAACGGTTTAAAAGTGTACTAGGTAGGTGATACAGGTGATATAGAGTTAGCAGGTGCAGCCACAGTATTATTTCTAATTGGAAAAGTAGTCTGTTTTGATTTCTGGAAAATACCTTAAACCCCAAAACGTGGTCTTTTGTGTTTTGTTCAGATATTTTAACTGCCAAATGATTAATGCCCAAAAAGCGGTTTTCAACAACGTAAGAATATAAGAAAAGTCTTGCTGGATCAGACCAAAGGCCCATCTAGTCCAGCTTCCTGTACCTCACAGTGGCCCACCAGATGCCACAACAACAACAACAACAACAACAACACACACCCCTAGCTAGGAAATGAAAAAGGTTGAACACCACTGGTCTTAAGTAGCTGTAGAGGGCCCCATTTCAAAATGGATGGGATAAATAACTGTGCTGTCCTTTATTCAACATATACTAATGGCAAGCACAGGACTCCCTCCTTGAGATCCTGCAGAATGAATGAGAAGTGATGCGGGACGTGGGCTTAGCCCACTCTGTAGCAACCTGGGCACTAGATGTAGGCAGTCAACGAGTCCCGGCTCGCTATTGGTCCCCTGTCTCTCCTTCTATCTCCTCAGGGAACTCGGCATGAGGGCTGTCCGTTGGCAAGCAAACCCCCAGCTGGATGAAGGGGTGGAACTGTGACCCTGCTCCTGTGTTTCTGGCGGCAGTAGAAATCCTACCCCACATGGGCAGCCAAGGTGAAACTGTACATGTTGTCTTGGCATGATCATAATGTGGGGAGCAGCACCAGATGTCCCAGAGGGGAATGCTGTCCTTGGCGTTACCCTGGAGATAAATGGAAGGCCTCCCCCACCCCATTCTTCCTCAGAATGGTAGGAATATTTTTTCATTTGACCCTTCCTGGCTTCATCAGGCAATTCTTAGAGCAGTGATTTCCAACCTTCTTTCTATGAAAGCATACTGACAAGGCAAGTGAAATCTTCAAGGAACACCATCAGTTTTTTGACAATTGACAAAGCACATCACACTGGCAGTGGGAGGAGGAACATACCCCCCCCTTGGCCTTAGTAATAAATGACCCTCTCTCAAACTCCTGTGCAGACCATGCATGGCACACCAATGTGATATGGGGCACTGGTTGACAATCATTGGCTTCGTGTTCCATCTCCCTGGATCTTGTTCTCTTGGTTGACCCAGGTCTGTTTCACAATCTTCCAGGATCTCTGCGCCAAGGCCCTGTTGGCATTGTTGGGCAGCTGCTGCAGTCTTGGGAGGGCCCAACCCTGACTCCTGGCCTGACTCACAGTGAGAGCTACTACTGCCTACCCCCTCTTTCTGGGCAGCAATTGGATTGGGTCCACCTGACAGGATTGCATCCCATGTTGTGCTACCATATGTAGCAGCAATTCTTTCCCCTTTTATAGAGCAAAATGAGCTACAGTATTACTTCAAAGCAAGGATGAGCTTGTTGAGACCGTGCAAGCACGCCGAGGAAATTATTTTCTACAAATAGGGCAGATGTGCTCCATTGTCTCATAATGAAGAAGAGAACACAATAGCTATTAAACTCCTCGGGTGGGGTGGGGAATGTAAAGGGGATGCAGCTCTTCCTTTGTTACGAGTAAATGTTTCCTATTGGCCTCTTTGTGTCTTCATATTGAATTGAATACTTTAGCCATTGTCAGTGCCAAGAAAATTAGCACAAATAATTTAATAGGCATCCTTCAGTGAAATCGAATGGACCTGCCTGAGCAGAATCTGGAAACATGATTGGTTGTCAATATGAGAGTAGAGCTCCAAGGCATAAGGGCAAATGTGCATGGGCATCCTCTGGTCTACCTATGATGATTGCAACTATACCGGTCCGTGCATTAGCCAAAGTAATGATGAGGTCCATTCTCCCTCTGCAGGAACCAGCCAGAGGAGCCAGAAGAGAGAACCACACTGTGAAGGCTACATCTGGGAGTGAGGATTCAGTGAATCACTGCATCCCGTATATTTGTTTTTAAAAAAACATTGAAAAATGGTGGTTTAGACTAACCTGCCCATGTAAGTCGCCTTGAGTATTTGCTTTGGCATGGGAAAGGCGGGATATAAATTCTTCAGATAAATAAATATCAAAAACACAATAAAATAAAAAGGAGTTACATAACAAAGCCAACAACACCCATATTGACCCTTGCAGCTCTGTGGCCGTTCACAAATCACATCACTCACTCATCAGCCCCCACCCCCACCCCCAGTATTTGTCATACACAAAACGCATCATTCCACACACACCACCAGGAAGACCATTATGAGGTCGTGGAACCCAGTCCACGTCTCCTCCCACGTATAATAGACAAGCAGATGGACTTGGAAGACCCCACAATGCCTCACCAGCACAGGTGATGCCGTATCAGGGCTCAGCAGGCCAGCCATACTTTGACCTCACTGGTTACGCACTGTTGTACACCAGTAGGACACATGGTTGTGGCTTTGAGTTGAACCCCTTGGAGGTCCACAGGTGACTTCCTTATGGGAAGACCGGCCTTTTCAGGGTCCTGCTGCTAACCGTTATTTTGAATGGAAAAAAGTACAAAGTATCAAGGTACCCACGCAATACTGCAACCATACAAGCTCAAGAGATGGCGGTGGCTCCCCTGCTCCCCTCAGGGCAGAACATACTTGTTCCAATGTGTGATGGGCCCGCCACTGGCACCAGTGGGATGGTGCTGGCTTTCCCGCTGACACTCTATGATTTATGGCACGTTTGCAACAGTTTACACTGGCGGAGCACTCGCCTATGGATTGCGCCATAGGTTTAATAATGTTATTGTGGTTATTGCGGTCATTATGTTTGTAAGAGTGTTTCCATGGGGGGAAAAAAGAAGCACAGTGCCATCCTAATACCCTCCCACACCGGACTGACGCAAGCCACTTGCATCGGCCCAGCGCTGTCGTGAATGTGCCATAAAGCACATTTGCACCAGCACTCGTGGCATAGGGCTGACGCAAGCAGCTGTGACGACCCAGCGATGCTGAAGACGGGCACAGGTAAGTCACCCATGTGCTGCCAAGTTTGGCCAGTGCACGGGCTTCTCTGGAGGGGGGGGAAGTGGGAGGGAGATGGAACAGGGCGGGGGAGGGCATTCCCTGTGGTGGGGCAGCCCAGGCAGGGGGAGGAGCCTGGATCTGGCAGTTATGCTGGATCCAAACCCCCATCCCTGTGCCATGCAGCCCCAAGTCAGGCCACTGCAGGCTTGTTGGCACAGATCCGAGGAGCCGCATCAACCCAACTGGGACTTACCCCAAAGCAAGAAGACAAATGTCTTCTTGCCACATGGAGGCTCCAGTGGCCTCCCAACCTGCACTGGATGCAGCGTGGGCCAGTCCAGCCTTCCTGTTCCAGCGCAGGTTATGATTGCACCCGCAGTGTCATAACTTCCAAAACATGCCCAGCCTTTCCATTGTCATTCTGGAGCTACATAAGGAAGCACACTAAATGTTGTCTCTATAATGAAGTGTGAGTGATTAAATGCCATCATCTTTGCTCTATGAACTTCAGAGAAGGGGCTATCTGCCATCATCAGCTATGTTTTAATGGACAAGCACTGTCCCATGAAATCAAATCTGTCCCATGAAATCAAATGTGTGTTATTTTAAGTGAGAATGAAGTGCTGTAACCATAAAACTATTATTAACACAGTTGTAACACGCTCTTACCAATCCACTCTCCAGCTGCATGTTTTGTGGGGTTTTTTTTTCCCTTTTTCATTTGCAAAATAATTGGTTGCTGGAAGAGGGAATTTCAATCAGCTTGAATCATGCCCTAATTTGAAAAGTGTCTTCCAAACACTTATAGTGTAATATTGATGGTCACCCACTGTTCACACATTTCCAATAATATGGTCTGCTGTTCCAATGAAGATGCTCATATTGTGATGAACACTGAGGCTGCAATCCTATACCCATACTATAATAATCCTATACCTATACTAATCCTATTTCCCGGGAGTAAGCCCCATTGTACATAATGGAACTTACTTCTGAATAGACATGCAGAGGCTTGTGCTGTAAAGGATTGTAATTCATAGCTAGTTTCAAAGGTGGCAAAATTAGGAAAATTCTGTTTTCCAGCTACTTTGCACCTGACGTTATTAAGAGAGTAAGCAATCTGATCCCCTTTAACTTTGCATTCATAACTTGCAGACTTTGGCTCCCCTGACTACTTTGTGTCTGTTTTAACTTCCCAGAAAATAATTTCTGATTTAGAAAAATTGGTTGCTTTGTGGCAAGAGAGAGGAATGCATTTTTTAAAAGAAGAAAATGCTGGATCCAGTATTCCAGTTGCACAAGTGGGTACACAAGTTGCACAAGTTGCACTTGTGTTGCACAAGTGGGTAAGCACACAGCTACAAGAATACTACACAATTACATCAGCGTCAGGGGAGGAATTGTCTTGCACATCCTTAAAGGCAGCCGAGTTTACAAGATAGTCAACAGGTGCTTGTCATACTCACACCGGTTTGAGAGCGAGCAAGAATGAGTTGCCTTTGAAGTATGATAGAACCTTTCCTTATCCAGAGACGGCCAGCCCTGGGGACTTGTAGCAGAGGCATATGAACAGTGCTGCGAGGAGAGGTGGGCGCAGTCGGCGCTGGTTGCGGCCAGGCGGAGCGTGGGGGGGGCGGGAAAGAGACATGCTTTTCGGTCCTCCCTCCCTCCCTCGCATCTGGGGTGCTCCTAAATGAAGTGATTCCGGAGGGTGGGGTGTTTGGTGGGGCGGTGATGCTAGTGATGGTGGTGACGTTGCCCCACTCCCAGCACGCTTTGAGCTGGTTACAGCTCTGTTTGTAGAAAGAGACTCGGCAAACACAAATGGACTATCTCTTCAATCTTACCCCCCACCAGTTTACACAATGCAGTTGTCTGGGGGGAGTGCATGCTGCATCCGGTGGTGGTGGTGGGCAACCAGATGGCATGGGAGATGTAAGTCAAAATATGTTTTACTTACATCTCTGTATGCCAGTTGGTTACTAATGGGTCCCCAGCCAACCTAACTCCAAAGAGTCTCAGGGGAGTCTCGGGCTGTGTTGGACGGGGAAAAGGAGGATAGGATCTTGGCATACACTCGTGCTTCTGAGATCCACCTCTCTCAAACTGCCCCTGCCTGCCTGCCTGCCTGCCTGCCTGCCTGCATTGTTTCCCTCTCTACTCCCTGCTCCACTCTTCCCCCTCCATCACTTTACTTATGCCACTATGGTGCATGCAGGGCCTCTGGCCATTTGTGCTGATGGTCCCACAACCCAGGACAGTGACACAGCCTTTATAATGCTGCACCAGGACATACAGTGACAGATTGCGAGATCCTCTGCTGTAAGCCCACAATTGGGCTGTCCTAATAGTTTTAACCTTGAACAAGCAAAGAGTATTAGCGACTAGGCGAGTTTTAATTTAATTGCATGTTGCAAATAGCCTGAAGATGGACTTAGATTGCAGCTGCTAAACCTTGGTTTTCTCATGCAGCAAAGGTGGCCAATTGGTGGTTCCAACGACTGAAATTTTCATAGGGAAAATACTGCTGAGCCTGGGGTACAGAAAAGCTTAATTAAGGATGGCGGATTTCACAAGCCTTCCAAGTGAATTTGGAAAGTTCCTTTAACATCCATTTCTCTTTATGGTACAAGTTTATTAAGACTGCTCCTGTTTGCCAAGGATATTTATGGGACCTGATTTACAGGAGCCATTAAGGAAGGCCTTTTCAGAATTGAAGTTCCAATCTATGCCTTTGACTTTTGTCGTGCTCCTTGTGTAGAGCTCCTAGAGCAAGATTTGTGGGTTGAATCTGGAACTTACTGCGCACAGAGCAGGTGCTCTATTACTACACTGCCATCCCCTTCCTGTTGCCCACTTTATTCTCTTTATTTTTTCTCCTCTTTATTTATTTTATTCTGCTGCTAACGGGCTTTTAATATATATTTTATTATCTATGTGTGTTTTTAAATGTCTTACAATTATGTTTTTTTGTTAGGCGCCTTGAGTGCCCTTTGGGGACTCAAATCTAATAATACAAATCTAATCTATCTATATAAAAACGGACGTGGGTATGTTTGTGTGTGTGTGTGTATGTATGCGGGTGTGTACGTATGTATGTTATGCATAGGCTCGGGAACGCCTGGACCGATCCGCACGAAACTTGGCAGGAATACATCTTGCAGCCTGGAAAGAAACACTGCGGGGGTCAGACCCCCCTACAGCCCCCGGGGGGGAGGGACAGCGAGGGGATTGTATTGGAGTGAAAGTGTGCTGCCACCCTGTGGTCACAAAGGATTCTGCAGGTCATGAGCTGGGATTGCACTCACTGAGCTGATTCACAGGAAGAGACCTCAGAAACGAAAGTGAAACTGCCTTGTACTGCCTGAGTTGCCCAGGCTGGAAAGAGCATGATCCAGAGAGTTCCAACACCCAGTCGGATCTGAGAGGGACCTATTTCCAGAGGGCTAACTGGCCACCTCTTCCTGTTTCTCACACGTCGGTGCTATCCTACCACAGGACCTGCAGACAGTGTTCAGTGAGTGTGACAATTTCATTATGCTCCTTTGCTTGATTCTGTCCCTGTATTCATTCCTTCTCCTAATAGAAGCTGGGGATACTTTGTCCCCCGGGCAACGCCGGGTAACAAAAGGCTAGTAATAAATAAATCACTTGTGCAGTGGAAGATAGCATGTGCTGAGATCAAAGAAATCTGAGTTGAAGATCAAAGTGGGTGTAATGCCTAGTGGTTAGCAAGAGTTCCTCCCACCCCTGGCTCTTCCCCTTCCCTCTCCCACCAGTTGGTTTGGAGGTATTAGGGCAGGTCCCCACTGCTACCACCAAGGTGGGGAAGCCAGCCGGAGAGAGGAAAACCTCTTTCCTTGGTCTGAAAAAGGAGTTCCCCAAATCCAGAATATTCCCATTTACACCAGAAACGAAGCAAGAAATAAAGAGAGCTGAGCAATCTGGCCAGGTTGCTCCTTTATCTACTGAGATCGGGAAGATAATCAAGAGCAATAAAAAGGGTAATAAAGTCCTTATTGCTCTTGATTACCTGACTGATCTCAGCAGATAAGGGAACAAGCTGGTCACATTTCCCCTTTTAATCAAGGACTGAATAAATAAGACAAAATAAAAGAAATGGGGAGATGATGCACAGGGCCTCTGAGAAGAATACAGTTTCTTTAGGGATACTTTCCGAAGAGAGAGGGGCAAAACAGGGCAGGAGAAGGGCAGTGGTGAAGGTGGGCAGACAGCCAGAAAAATATCTGGAGGCCGGTCTACCAGTCTTCCTGATGATGAGCACAGGTCATATCTACCTGCTTGGTACACCTGGCCTCCCATTCAGCCAAGCCTCCACCTTTCGCTCTCCGAAAGGCAAGGTGAAATTTCTGGCTCCCCTTGTTTGGCACCTGTGTCCCCTTTTTGACCCTGGGCCCAGGTATAATGTACCCCCTGCACCACCAATCCAGAGGCTCCCAGGATGCATAGGATAAAATGCAAGACTCATATTAAAGATAAAAACAGGACCAACCAAGATTGGTGGGAGACAAAAATGCTGGCACATAAAAGACAAGCAGAAAATGGGAGTCTGTGAAAGCAAATTGCTTATTTTTCCCTGTTAGAAGCTGCTCATACTGTTCAGAAAAGGAGAGGTTTCATTTCCCATACTCCTACGAGAACCTACAAGGATAAGCCCTTAATTAGAAGTAGGCTACATCAGAATGACAAGGGAGTGGCAGCTGGATCTTGTTGTCCTGTCTGCGATTCCAGGCAGTGCAATCTTAGCACACCCGTCGTGTCGACGCTACGTCAGTGTCAACGCCACACAGTGAGCGCCGATGCAGGGATGCCAATTGGCACCCCGCATCGGCGCTTGAGCAACAGGACTGGCGCTGCAGGCAGTGCCGATCCTGTTGCACCCATGCCGAGCCTCTTCTGTGTTGGCCGAAGCCGGCTGACGTGAGGGAAGCTCTGTGCTGAGACGGCACAGGGATTGGCAGGGGGAGGGAGATTCTGGGTGGGGGGGAGGGTGGGACATGGGCGGGCTTGGGAGGCACTTCCTAAACCCAATTGGGAGGCTGTGCGGCCCCGATTTGGGCCACTCACTCTCCTCAAATCTGCGCCTGCTATTTAGTGGGCGCAGATCTGAGGAGTGCATAGGGGAGGCTGGCACCTCCCCTACGGTAAGGGAGCGCACATTCTCTTGCCGTGGGGAGGCTCCAGCCTCTCCTGAGCAGCACAGGATGCAGCGCTGGCCCATCAGCCTCGCTGATGCGGCGCTGCTCAGGATTGTGCTCTGAGGCATCTGGTGGACCACAATAAAATACAGGAATCTGGAAAAGATGAGCCTTTGGCCTGATTCAGAGGGGCTCATCTTATGTTCTTTATCCATGGACCATGGCACATCCACTAGAGGCAACAACCCAGAGCAGTGTGTAAACTTAAACAACCTAGGATTTCTGATCGCATAGGATAATCCAACAGAATGGCCTTGAACTCCCCCATTCCATCCCATTTGCTTGCTAAGTGGGTTTGGCTGCCCTATTGATGGACACATGCCAATCCCAGCAGGAGGGTTGGCCAGAATATTTTGGGGGAAATCAAGACATGAAGACACTCAATTCGCATAGTAATAATGGTCTGGGATGCTGTATGGCCCTTCGCAATGGCACTACGTTTAAGAAGGACCAAGACTACTACAGCAGGACCTGTCCCAGCAGCTTTTAAGATGCTGAAACATCAGAGCAGCCAGCAGAGAGGGCATTAGAAGTGTACAAAAAATAGAGGGAAATTGGTGATTTCTACAACCGATGGTTTTTGTATGTGTGTTTAGCTGCAGCAATAATAAGATAGCAGTACATACACGCTTCCTTTCGTTTAAGCATAAAGGGAGAGGTGTATAGGTAGGAATGGAAAACCTACTAGCAGTAGAATGTCCACAAGGAAGGGTGTTTTAAAAGATTCATCTCAGTCTCAGCCACAAATTAAGAAGATTTTTTTCCCACCCTTTCCAGTACTTGTTCTTGTGAATCACATCCCAGGTTGGTTACCCTTTCCCCCTTCCTTCGGAATGGCTCTGTTTTGCAGGAATAATTAGTAGGATTCAATCAGCATCAGTCTGATAAGAAAAACAAAGCAAAACCCAACCCGCTGAGGACAGTCAATTTCTTCCTCAACATGTTCCCAGAGACCATTATTAAGAACCACTTAACCTGCATCCTTCCAACAGATGGTTCCCTAATGAGGACAGGTGATGAGGATTCTGGATAGTCTAGTTTGAACATCTCCCACAGCAGGGAGTGTTTTTACTCACGCTCAGATGTCAGCTTAATGATTTTTTTTTCCTAGCAGACCTTTTCCTTAGAAACCTGTGAAAGGGTCTGCTGGAACTGAACTACGCTTGCCCCCTTCTCCCAGGAAGACAAGTGGAAAGTATAAAATGATTATCAGTGTTTCTGATGTTCATGACCTGCTTCATTGTCTTCATTATCTTCAGTTTGCAAGGCTTGATTGTGTGAATGCAGAGTGATATGTTTCATGGGGTTAAGTGCGCTGTGCAGATTGGGGGGGGGAGTGGCAGATGTGGCAATGTGTCCACCAGCTAGAAAGGTGTTTGTCCTTCTGCTGCTTTAGCAGTAAACAAAAAAAGAATAGCAGATAGTTTACTGTCAAATATAGCTTACCCAGTCACTGTTCCGCCAAATCCCATCCTGCAACAGAGAACTTAGTTAGATTCCGCCAAATTCCCTGCTGGGCCTCCCCAAGGTCCTCAATGCCCACACTAGGCTAACTAGTTTCCCCTCCAGAGCAGCCTCAGAGATAGGCAAGAGGGAGGGGGTTCAGTCACACACTGGGCCTCCTCTCTTTCAGCAGCTTTTGTTTGGGATCACTGGCTGGCCAGCCTCCTCCAGACTGCCCTCATCACTGGCTTTGCTCAAATTACCCCACCACCAAACAATAGGCAGTCCGCTTGTCCCAGCTACAACTGCCTCCTTCCTTTGGTGGCTCCAGGGGCGTGGCAGCCAAACAGCTGTTCCCCACAGTCAGCTTACCTTCTCCAGTCTTTCAGCCAGTTCCTCAGTCCTTCAGGCAGCACTCAGTCCAGCAATCCGTCCGTCCATCCATCACTGCATCCCAGGTACCATCCTCCAGTACCTACCAAGCTCCTTACCAAGGTACCATCCTCCAGTACCTACACAGCCTGCAGTCCAGCACCTACCTGCTGCCCTCCTCCAGGACCTTCCCAGATCCCTTCCTTTCCCTCTCCATCTCCCATCCCAGCTTTATACCTAGGCCAATATACTGAGGCCAATCAGTGGGCAGGCTTCAATTCATCAGCCACACCCATCTGCACCTGTGCAAGGCTTGCAAATACCTTCTGGGATTAACCCTATAATCCCTGGTTTATCTGGGGCAAGGGGCCTTTGCTGATACCACTCCCTAACCTCGGGGTGGCTCCTGCCTTTTCCAATACAGTCACTAGCTGCCATCCATCCAGGTGTGCCCAGAGATCAGGCCAGCTGCAGACCCAGCAAACGGCCTGCCCGAGGACAGAGGCAGAGGAGGTCCATCCCCTTCGCTCATTCCCCACCCCCATGCGCTGCTCCGCTCTGCCACACACACGCCACACTAGTCTCCATTTTGGAGCCATACAGACAGAGGGGTGCATGTGAGGTCCAAAAGTGTGCGCCTCACTCATGGTGAACCGAACCACCCCGTTGCTGCCTTCCGCCCGCCCCAGGACCTCAACCGCCCGGGCATTGGGCCCACCTCACCCAATGGTAGGTCCGTGACTGGCAGCACAGTCCTATTCATGTCTACTCAGAAGCAACTTTCATTGATTTCAGTGGGATTTCTTCCATGTGGGTATAGGATTGCAGCCTGGATCAGGCCAATGATCAGCAATGAGCCCATCAGACACGCTTGCCCTCAGCAGCTGCCTGGGTGGTGGTGGTGGTGAGCTCCTCCTGCAGTGCCAACCACAGCACAGATGCTATAGACTTAAGCCCAATTGCGGGACATGCAAAAACGCAACCCAACAAGTGGCATCACAAAGCATAATAAAACAAGCTGTGTTTCACATTAGTGCTTTGAAGCGAATCTGGGGCTGTCTGTTCACTGTCACAAATGGCACCACTGACGTCTTCTTTCCAGCATCCAGCCTCGCAAAATACAAAACCCATTACACTTTGCCTCAGTAGACCTTCTGCTAATTTGGCAACTCAAAGAATATAAATGAATTGGAAAGAGTGTTTTCCTTTTATACAAGGACTTAAATCCATCCTCGGAGAGTTGTGGGCTCGTTCAATGAAGCAAATCACTTAATTTCAGCTGCACAGTCTATGCAATTCACTTTTCTTCACATTAAATGAGATCATCCAGTACTTCTCCCCTGGGCTACTGAATCTTAAGACTATTTAGCCATATTTATTTAGCATTAAAGTTTTATTTAGAGGATTTAAAATTACACATGTAGTACCAAATCCCAAACCCCATAGCCAAAATCATTGACTCCAGTTTTCCCTCTTCCCTGGGTGCTCTTTGTTTGGTATCATTCCTCTTAAATCGGAAAGCATTATTTAAAATTGTGACCTGCCTAGAGGTTGGCAGAAAGGCGGTATAAATAAATACTTCTCTTCATAGTACAAAAATACTAGCCAGCACAGTATTGTGATGTGAACTGACAAGTCATTCAAATGCTCTCACTCTTTTTACTAGCAATTACATCTTTGTTTACTAGTGATGTGCACTAGTTTACTCACCCACCCCGCCTGAACCACATTTGAGCCACTAAGGGCACAATCCTAACCTGGAGTTAGGCCAGCAAAGTTTTGCCAGCACTAGGGCCACCGCAAAGTGTATTTGGACCACCCTCGGAGTCAGGGAGGATGGCGCATATCTGTGTGCTGGCCTCTATGACTTCAAGAGTGGTCCAAACATACTGTACTTTATGGTGTCCCTTGTGCCAGCCAAACTGTGCTGGCCTAACTGTGCTGGCCTAATTCCAGGTTAGGATTGTGCCCTAAGATTATATGAATTTCATGAGTTTCCTCATGGATGATTTAAAACAGGAATCACTTCACCCCAAAGTTATAAATCATAATATTTTAGTGCATCCAGATCCCAAAATGCCACTTGACCAATGCAGGGGTAGGCAGCTAGCAGGACTTAGCGCACAATTATAGCAATCATCACCACAAACTTGGATGTTTTTCTTCCTGATTGGTCATAGCCTAGGCTTTGCTGCATCAGCACTTAAACTAGTATTGATGGGTGTGCAAGTCTCATATGTTGGGTGGTAGGAAGCTACTGCCCCAGAGTAAGTGCTTCTTCTACTCCACCCATGCCACAGTTCTCTCCAGATAGAAGTGTAGCTAGGTGGCTTGCTGGTGACCACGTGGGTTCCTGGTAGAAGGAGGAATGGAAGGGACTATTTTGTGATTCAAAAATTGGGATTGAGAAGCCCCCAGCAACATAGATAATAACCAGTGGTGTCATCTAAATGATTTAATAACAGGTACTCACTTTTGATTGGCACGTGTTGGGACCAGCCCACGTGTTGGGAAGTGACATCATAAGCCAGAAGTGATGTCGTGGCAGGAAGTGACATGAAAAAAGCCCTTTTTGAGGCCTCAGATGATTTTAAACTGACCCAACAGTTGCAACAGTATTCCACAGCACCCCCAAAACATGTTAAGGAGGCCTGGCATCATGTTAAAACCCCAGAGCAACTCATTTTTCAGTGGCAAGGAAAGGAAAGGCTCCGCTCTCTGCCTGCCTGCCTGCCTGGCTCTGAGAACATGCAGGCAACTCAAACATGCAGGAAATTCAAACGTTGCAGAGGGTGGAGTCGACGAGTGGGCGGGCGAATGGGTGGGGCCAGCTGTAATCCTAGAAACCGGTACTCGCGTACCCCCGCATACCCCCGCGTACCCTCTGCATGACATCACTGATAATAACATTAAATGACAATGCAGGCATCATGCACTGAGACAGGCAACCCAATTCTTTCCAACAATGGCACAATGGGGCAGCTGGGCCCAAGTCCTATCTAGCGCTTGGTCGGAGTTCTCCTTGGGGTGAAGGATTATTTGTTCCCTTACCCGTGTAGCACCCCATCTCCTCAATGGGACTACTCAGATCTACACCAAGTATTTAGCTGGTACATGCTGATACAAGTACAACTAGTTCTTAGCTTCAAAGTAGTGGCCCAATCTTATCTGGGCCTTGCACTGGCAGATCTTGTGAGCCATCAGCACAAAGCCCAGGCCACTGGTGTGACAGTGATAGCATGCAGGCTAGGTCCGCTAGTGCAAATGGTTGGAGGGCCCATGTGCATGCCACCAGCTTATGGATCAGGTAGGTTGGTGGAGGGGGAAGATCGGAGGAGGTCTGGAGTGAGGGACAGTGCACATTTTGAGAGCAGGCTATGGGTGAATCTCAGAAGCACAGGCAGTATCAAGATCTTATGCTCCTGGCCCGGGCACAGCAAGCCCCCTTGGACCTACTCAAATTTATACCAGCAAAATTCCTGGTGTGGATTTGAATAGGCCCATTGGGGACCAAGGAGCAGAGGAATAGGTAAATATAAAATTCATTTTACTTACCTGTCCTCTGCTGCCTAGTCCCTGGCTGGCCCATAATATGCAGTGGAGGTTGCATCAGCAGTGCTGCATGTTCTGGGCCTGCCCTGGATATGATTGGGTCAGTTTCAGGGTAAGGCTGCCAGACTCATATTAAAAACAAGCATGATAAGCAGTGAAGATTTGTACTGGGAGGCCATTAGTTTCGATATGTTGGCAGCATCACTACTAGCATTTACTCAAAAACGGCAAATGTGGCTGGATCTGTGCTCCAAAGCAACCCCCTCTGCAAACTTCTGTATCTATAGATCCCCAGAAAAACCACACCTGTTTGATTTCAGTGACTCTGATATGGCTTTTCCAAAATGGGCAGCCATTGGCAAAGTTGCCAAGATAGTAACCACTGAGCAAATCTGGGACTACAGTGGCTCTGGGATGCTGGCATATGCCGGAACAAATCGTTACACGTTTATCTCAATCAGTGGTTACCGATTCAATAGGAAGCATACAATGCCACCTAAATTGCTCTCTCTGCCTGCCAAAAATGCAGCCTCTGTATCCTGGCTGTTTGCTTTGGCTGAATCATTTGGTTTTATGTGGAAGCCACTATGAGTATTGCTATAGATAGTACCGTCTTCCACTCAACCCTACAGGCATGGCACACAGACAGGGGAGAATAATTTTTAAGGAAAAACTACACAAATACAACACAAATCAGTCGCAAGTGGCCAATGCTTCAAAACATATATGTGTGCTTAAAAAATAAAACCTGGAGATCAACCATTTTAGCAGGATTTCTCTTGTCATCAAAGTACTTCACACACTTTGGGCTGTAATTTTATTCTACAATGGTTAAGACGGACATTCTCAGGGTGCAATCCTACCCAGTGCTGGAATGGCACAGCGGGCCAGCCAGTGCCATATCCAACACTGGGGGGGGGGAGGCTGGAGCCTCCTGCAGCAAGGGAGGCTGGAGCCTCCCCTATGCGCTCCTCAAATCTGCGCCCGCTAAATAGACCGCATGGCCTGAATCGGAGCTGCGCAGCCTCCCAAAAGGCAAAGGCATTTCTACAGGGAGGGCAAAGCTCTAAGTGTTGCAGGAAGCCTTACCCTGTCATGGAAATCCCTCCTCTCCCTTGCTGCTGTAGCCAGTAAGCAACGCCAAGATGTTGCTGTTCCCTGTGAGGATTGGCTAAAACGGTGCAGGAGAGGAGTGATTTCCACTGCAAGGTAAGGCTTCTTGCAAGACTTAGAGCTTTGCCCTCCCTGTAGAAACGCCACTGCCAAAAGGGCTTAGGATGTGGCCATGTGGCTTCAGCTGACGCTAGGGAGGCGCTGCGCTGGCACAACAGGACCGGCGCTGCCTGCAGCGCCAGTCCCATTGCCTTAGTGCTGACGCGGGGTGCCGATCAGCGCCCCTGTATCAGCGCTAAGCGCACAGCGTCGGCGCAACCCCATTCCGTAGGATTGTGGTGCCAGTGCGCCAGAAGTCGGCTATTAAAAGGAATGCCTGGGGGATGCAGCAAATTGGGATCACCCCAACCACATTGTTTCTGTACTTATTTGGATTAAAATCTGTATCGTGCCTTTCAGCTAAAAACAAAGCAAAATGAGATGGCTTACATCAATGGCAAAATAGAGAAACAAAAAGGATTGGGTTGAAAATCAGTTAAATTAACTCAGAGCGAAATCCTAACCTGGAGTTAGGCCAGCAAAGTTTGGCCGGCACAAGGGCCACTGTAAAGCACATTTACGCTTGTGTGCTGGCCTCCCTGACTCCAACAGTGGTCCAAACATACCTTACGGTGTGCTTTGTGCCGGCCAAACTCTGCTGGCCTAACTGTGCTGGCCTGTCTTTGCCATTGATGTAAGCCATCTCGTTTTGCTTTGTTTTTAGCTGAAAGGCACGATACAGATTTTAATCCAAATAAGTACAGAAACAATGTGGTCGAGGTGACTTGATCCCAATTTCCCAGCCTAACTGCAGGTTAGGATTGCTCTCTAACTCACTTTTAGAACAACAAAAACTAACAAGACTAACAAAGACCCGAAGAAAAATGAAAACACCAAAGGCAATAGCGACTGGAACAGTCAGGCCGTGAAGATGAACGTGTAGTGACAAAAAGATACAACGTGTAGTGACAAAAAGCTACAACGAAATGAAAGATACAAATCCCCTTCTTGATTCCGGTGGGCGGGGGATTCTGGTGGGTGGGGGAGCCTGGGGAAGGGGGTGGGGTCTGGATGCTGCCATTGGGCCACATCCAAAATCCCAGCCTTGGGCTGTGTTGGTGTGCTCGGACTTGTGCTTGCTAAAGAGCAGGAACAGATCCAGGCAGCCCCATAAGGGTGGCTGTTGCCTACCACCTGGGTAAGGGGACAAACGTGCCATTACCCCATGGAGGCTCCAGCCTGCTCCCAATCTGCACTGTATACAGTGCAGGCCAGCTGCCCTGCTTGTTCCAGGATAGGTTAGGGACGCAATCTTAACCTGGAATTAGGCTGGCACAGTTAGGCCAGCAAAGTTTGGCTGGCGCTAGGGCCACCATAAAGTGCATTTGGACCACTCTCTGCATCAGGGAGGATGGTGCAAATCTGTGTGCTGGCCTCTCTGACTCAGAGAGGGGTCCAAACATTTACAATGTCCATTGTGCTGACCAAACATTGCTACCCTAACTGTGCCAGCCTAACTCCTGGTTAGGATTGCACTCTAGGATTATGCCCTAAAATAGGTTTTGAGATCCCAATTATGAGCTCCACTCAGATGTCTCCTCTAGGTCCTGAACCTACATTCCAGCCTACCCCAAATCAACACATTTCTAGGTATGCATATTCACATTTGAAGACCACGGTCTCTTTAAAAAATAATAATCTGGGATTAAAGGAGCATGTTAGAAATAGGCTAGGTGTGATGATCAGGTATATTATAGCCCCGGGCTGCTATTCCTTTCTGGAACGAGAGCAGTAAATTGAGCAAATGATTTAGAAAATTTCTTTTATAATGGAATTTAACTCTAGATTCTCGCTGACTTCAAGGGAGGAAGCTGAAGCTTATTAAAAAACCAACAAATGACTGAATACTACCACACTAATAAAACAACTCTATCTGACTCTAATGAGAAAGTAGGTCACAGAATTAAGGGCCATAACTCCAGTACTACAGCTAATCAGCACTCATAGATGGTAATAACAGGGACAACACAAAACTTGCCATTATTAAAACTGAAGTGGCGCAATTAAATTCAAAAACTGCAGTTTTTAAAAAGTGATAAAAGAGCATAATCCTAACCTGGAGTTAGGCGGGCACAGTTAGGCCAGCAACATTTGGCTGACCCAAGGTAAAGCGGTTGCTTTATGGTGGTAAAGCGCGTTTGGACCACTCTCGGAGTCAGGGAGGATGGCTGATGTCCAGTGATTGGCATTTGTTGGGGTCCGCCCACTGGAAGTGACATCATAAGACGGAAGTGATGTCATGGCAGGAAGTGAGGTCATAGCCAGAAGTGATGTCATGGCAGGAAGTGAGGTCATAACCAGAAGTGATGTCATGATTGTTGCCATGGATGTGATCATGTTTGTAATAACTTCAGCTGGTGGTTAGTATTGATTTAACTTCTATTGCTTTGCTTTCTAGAGATGTGTATAGACATATTTTGCTTCAACTGTTCCCTGCTTAAATAGCAGGCTAGACTGTACTAGATTGTGAGCCCTTTTGGGACAGGGAGCCATTTAACTTTAATGTTAAATGCAAGGAGCCAGCAAGGAGCAGGAGGGGAAACGGGCACCCACCGGGCCGCGTGACCACGTGGGCGCCCGACCGAGCGCCGGGCCGGCTCGCAAGGAGCAGGAGGGGGAACGGGCGACCAAAAAAAGACCGTGTGGGGGCTGGGGCTGGGGGGAGGCTGCAGGAGGAACCGGGACGCTGGATCTGCACGGCTGGAGAGAGCCGGAGCCCCAGGCAGTCTACCTTCTCATGCTTGCTGCCTTATTCCCGGGTCTCCCTCGCTGCTGCTGCTGCTGCTGCCGCTGCTGCCACCTCCGGTCCTCTCGCTCCGCTGCTGCCACTGCTGCCGCTGCCGCCTCCACCACCACACTTCCTGCCTGCCTGCCTCCTCACAGAAAGTGCAGGCAACGGCTTTGGGCATGCAGTACGCATGTGCAGCTGCTGAGCCAACCAGCCGACGGGGCCAGCTTCGAGTGGGCGGGGCCAGCTCAACGTCTAGGAACCGGTACTCACATAGTGGTGCGTAGTGGGTGCATGACATCACTGCTCATGTCTGTGTGCTGGCCTCTCTGACTCTGAGAGTGGTCCAAACACACTTTACGGTGGCCCTTGTGCCAGCCAAACTCTGCTGGCCTAACTGTGCTGGCCTAACTCCAGGTTAGGATTACACTCTTAACTACTGTATCGGCCTACTTGCTCTTCTACAACTAGAAGCATGGTGGTTATATAATTGGCAGAAATGTCTGAATGTTGATGTTTACTAATAAGTAATTTTTTTTAAAAAAAAAAGCAGGGACAATTGCAAGGAAGTTCTGATGTTCCAACAAATCTTAAGAGCAAATGTCATCCTCATTTCCAGTTTGGTGGTAAAATATGACGTTAACTTTGATGCGATAGTAAAGATCTTTAAAAAAAGAAAGTTTGCCCCCTTCTCACTGGGGACTTCTCACATTTTAATGGCAATACAAGGCCTTTATGAAAGGACTTGGATTTGATTATCCCAATAGTCGTTTTTATATCATATTGTACATTTCCTTAGCTCAGATAAGAAAGAAGAAAAATACCCACGGGTTGCCTAATCCTATTGGGTGGCCCCACTGGTGAAACTAGCATTCCCCAGTGCTATCTGCCTTAGGGCAGTGATGTCATGCAGTGGGTACGCGGGGGTATGCAAGTACCGGTTTCTAGGATTACGGCCGGCCCCGCCCATTAACTCGCCCACTCGTCGACTCCGCCCCCTGCAATGTTTGAATTTCCTGCACGTTTGAGTTGCCTGCACGTTCTCAGAGCCAGGCAGGCAGGCAGGCAGCGAGCGGAGCCTTGCCTTGCCTTGCCACTGAAAAATGAGCTGCTCTGGGGTTTTGGAACTGTTGGGTCGCTTTAACATGATGCCAGGCCTCCTTAACATGTTCTGAGGGTGCTGTGGAATACTGTTGCAACTGTTGGGTCAGTTTAAAATCATCTGAGGCCTCAAGAAGGGCTTTTTCATGTCACTTCCTGCCACGACCTCACTTCCGGCTAATGACGTCACTTCCGGTGGGTGGGTCCCGACACATGCCAATCAAAAGTGAGTACCTGTTCTTAAATCATTTAGATGACACCACTGCCTTAGGGTAATTGTTGAATGTGCTTTGGCACTGCTGCTGGAGTGCCAGAGGGGTGGCCGAGGGCCCTCCAATTGAGACACGATGGGGGTGAGGCCAGGCGGGGGAGAGCAGAATGGGGGCAGGGGTGGGCAGAGCAGAGAGGCAATAGGGTAATGGGATGGGATGGGATGGGTCCACAATTGGGGTGGGTTCAGCAGCAATGCCGAATCCAAGCCCTCTTCCTGAACCTGATTCTTTACTCAGAGGAGACCTCTATGGCTCCCTTTCCCCCAGGATTGGCAGGGCAGGAAGGACAGATTTGGGCCCTAAGTAATTTAGGGCGCAATCCTAAACTGTACTTAGGCCGGCATAAACTTAGGCCAGCAAAGTTTGGTCAGCACAAAGGACACCGTAAAGTATGTCTGGACCTCCCTCGGAGTCAGAGAGGCCAGCACACAGACATGCCTTATTTTGGCCCTTGTGCTGGCCAAACTTTGCTGGCTTAGTTTATGCCGGCCTAAGTACAGTTTAGGACTGTGCTCTTAATGTCTTCCATTATCCTCTTTTTCAAGATTTTGGGGTGTTTTTAAAATCAATCAATCAATCACTAGTATTTATATACTGCTTTTCAACATAAAGTTCACAAAGCGGTTTACAGGCAAATAACAACATTAAAGTTAAATGGCTCCCTGTCCCAAAAGGGCTCACAATCTAAAAGAATGGAGAACACCACCAGCAACAGCCATGAGAAAGACACTGTACTGGGGCGAAAAGGGACAATTGCTCTCCCCCTGCTAAATATAAGAGGACACCACTTGAAAAAGTGCCTCTTGCCCACTTAGCAGGGGTTGATGTTATTCTTCGAAATTGAATTTGAGGGCTTCCTTTTTAAAATCAGGGGTTGGTGGTTTTTTTTTTTTTTTTTTTTGCTGCTGCTCTAAAACCTTCTGTTTCTCAAAAACAAAATACTAAATAAATTGGCAGGGAGACAAGCAACTGTGCTAGTTTAAAGATTGGCAAAGGCTTTAGATTTAAGTCTCATAGGTGAACAAGCAGCTGTAAACATGTACCAAGAAAGTGACGCTGTTAAATTATTGAAAGGCAAGTCATACATTTGAAGCTTAAGAAAGAATGTTTAAACTCCCTATTCCTTTTATATGTCTGCAGAGAAAATGCTGGCAAGGTTAATGGTAAAGTATTCACTGACTTTCTTGGATGCAAAATCAGATTATTTTTATAGGCTGGTTTGGACAATACTTAAAGAAGTGACCCTGCATCCGTTGGTCTCTGCTGCGCATGCTTTATGAGTGCATATGCTCCTTTTTGGTTTGTGGCATGCCAGAGCTTTTCAGCTTAGGGTGCAATCCTAGCCAACTTTCCAGCACCAGCGTAAGGGCAATGTAGCTCTGAGGTAAGGGAACAAACATTCCCTCACCTTGAGGAGGCCTCAGTGACTGCCTCCCCCCAACTGCAGGATGCAGCACATGCCCCATTGGCACAGCTATGTCAGTGCTGGAAACTTGGTTAGGATTGTGCCCTATATCACATTGGGGGTAGGGGTTGGTCAGGGCTGGCCCAACCATGTGGCCAACTGAGATGGTCACCTCAGGCAGCATATTGGTAGGAGGCAGCCACCTCGGTCTACCTACTCGCCTTCATCACTCCTCCCTATAATTTCCTATAATATAAACTTCTATAGTTTCTATAGAAAAAGAAAGGGGGTAGAAAGAAAGAGGAAATGGGGAGGGCCTGAGAGTGCTGGAGCTGGAACACTGGAGAGTAGGAGGAGCAGAAGCAAGGACATCAGTGGGTAAAGGTGGCAGCATTTGGCATGCAACCTCAGGTGACAGGAGGTCTTAGGCCAGCTCTAAGGTCAGTATGTCTACATTGCTCCTTTGTATGCATTGGTAAAAATGGTAAAGATAAAGGTTTCCTCATGACCGAATGGTCTAGTCATGACTGACTGTCGGGGGCGGTACTCATCTCTGTTTCTAAGCCAAAGAGCAGGCGTTTGTCCGAGGACAAGTTTCCATGGCCATGTGGCCGGCATGACTATATGCCGAGGCGCATGGAATGCCGTTACCTTCCCACCAAAGTGGTACCTATTAATCTACTCGCATATGCATTAGTAGTACAAGCATTTACTGATATCAGTTATCCGCAGTTCCACAGATACTGGGAACGCCCTTTAAAAAGCAAGGGGAAGTAAAGAGCCAAAAATAGCACAGCAGGAGGGTCCAGAACAGAACCCCAGCAGATATGGAGCGGGGTATAAATCCAAACCTCCCTCCTTTGCAAATAAGCTAAAAAGACAAAGCAACTTGGATAATGACAGCATCATGTATATTTTCAAAGCATGCAAAGCAAAATTGCACAAAGAGATTCAGTAAACATTGTCCAAATAAAGTACTGGCACTATGATGGAATTAAAATCCAAAGCCAGTCTTACATTGATTATGCCAGGTTAGTCTCTATAAAAGCATTTTATTTAGGAATAACTCTAGATCTGTTAATGCTTTCCCCCCGCCTTTGGTTAAACAATTTTTATGTACTGCTTCTGTAAGTTATTTGTATCAGTTGTCAAGAAAGGATTCTTCATCAGTTACACACGGTTTGCTTTCTTCATTTTCTATGGTATATGCACTCACAATACATTTATAAAAATTTAAATGGCTTTGCTATTTTTCCTCACTTAATCATTTTTATTTTCATCCCTTAGATGTTCATTCAGAGTCCTGGTAGTTTTTCATGCCTTCTAATGGCTTCAGAATTTTGACAGCAATAAAAATAGCAAAATTAAGGGGCTCAGTGGAAACCATTTGTAACACCACATTGAGACAAACATCAAAATTAAGGCAAGATTTATGTTGATCTACTAACTTTGTATTTAGAAATATTCTGTTGGGTTTGATCCACTTTTCAAGTTTCAGAGGAGTAGTCATATGACTGTTGCAACAGGTAGGCTGATCCAATGCTGGGACAAGGCCAATGGCCTGCACGTTGCCTGGGCAACAGCTGTCGTGAAAACATAGTAAGACACTTAGCCTGTGGACAATGAGCGGTGCCGGCGGAGAAGCCAGTGCCAATTAGTGCTGGGCCTCTGTGCTGGCTGGACACAGGAGTGCCTGGCAGTAAGTATCCCACTAAGTGGGGGGAAGGCATTCCAGTGAGGGGAAGGGTGGGGGAAAGGCCAGGAGGGGCAAAACTGGGCAGGGGAGGGCAGGCCACAGGGCGGATCAGGCCCAGGAAGGATGAGAGTGGTGGCAGAGGCTGCCACTGATCCGTATTCCCCTTCCCGAGCATAAATAGCTGGTGCAGCTCTAAGTAGACCCATTGGGGCTGCCAGGGTTCTATATGGGGTAAGAAAGTCAGGGCACAATCCTAACTAAATTTCCAGTATCGGGGTAAGGGCAATGCAGTCCCAAGGTAAGGGAACAAACATTATCTTACCTTGAGGAGGCCTCAGTGACGACTAATCTACTGCAGAATGCAGAACATGCTCCTTTGGCACAGCTATGTCAGTGCTGAAAAGTTGGTCAGGATTGCGCCCTCAACGTTATCTTGAGGGGGAGGAGCAGCTTACAGCAAGTTGTGGAACTGTGCAAAACTTAGCACCCCGCCCTCCCCCTTGGGATGCCACTGACTCCTCTAGGTGAAAACTCCTCACGAGTAGACAAATAGTGTATCAGGGAGAATGTTTCTATCCCAGCATAATTCCTGCTGTGCTGTTTCTCTAATTCTTTTTCTCTCAGTCTTTTTCACCATGGGAGCATTCAAAAATATAATTCCACACTTGCTGCCTGAAGTGGTTTTCTCTTCTCCTGTCTTAGAAGACTACCACTTCTTTCTGCCACATTTACAGACCCAACCTAATAGATGTATTGTGGTCTACATTTCAGTGGAAAAGAATTCACCATAGGTAGGCTCTAGTCAATTCGATTCAGTTCAAAACCTTTATTGGCATATGTGCAGACAGACATACAAACATACATACATACATATATACACACTTAAACAAAAAAAAGGAAAGAAATCTTGCCCCCCAAACCCCTCATATGCAGCTGCACTTCACCACATGGTGCAAAAAGGCGGCCAGCTGTCCTATTAAATTTGGCTCTGTCATCAAAAGTAGATATTTCAGCATCTCGGACTCTGAGCTTTTATGCTTCGTTGTCAACGTTGGGTCTAAAAACTTCTTCCGGGCCCCGGAATGGAGTGGACAGTGAAAAATCAAGTGAGCAAGTGACTCAGTCTCACCAAGGGCACAAAGACAGAGTCTGTCATTATAAGGGGTGCCCCTAAATCTGGTAGGCTCTAGTCCATAAAAATTTGTCATTAAGGGCGCAGTCCTATACTGCACTGGAATGGCGAGGCCGGCCAGCCAACACCATATCCTAGCACAGTATAGGTGAGGCTGGAGTCTGCCCACGGCATGTGCTCCCTTACCATAGGGGAGGCTCAAGCCTCCCCTATGTGCTCCTTGGATCTGCGCCTGCTAAAGAGCGGACACAGATCTGCGGAGACCGCGCAGCTTGAATCAGGGCCTCGCAGCCTTGTGGACAGACTTAGGATGTGGCTGTATGGCCACCTCCCAAGCCTGCTCACATCCCGCCCAAGTCTCGCCCCCCGCCTCCCTCCCTCCCTCCAATTCCTGTACCGCCTTGGCACGGAGCCTCCCTCGTGCCGACCAGCTTTGGTCGGCACGTGGGAAGCTCAGCGCTGGCACAGTAGGTGACCTGCAGCACCGGTCCTGTTGCTCGAGCACTGATGCGGGGTGCAATTTGGCACCCCCGCGTCAGCGCTAAGCACACAGCGTCAGTGCAACCCTGTTGTACCAATGCTGCACGGTCTATAGGATTGCGCTGCCGGATGCCACTGGATTTCTTTTTCTTAAAATTGAGAGCGCAATCCTAAACTGGAGTTAGGCTGGCATAAACTAAGCCAGCAAAGTTTAGCCAGCACAAGAGCCACCATAAAGTGTGTTTGGGCTACTCTCTGAGTCAGGAGGGATGGCTCACGTCTTTGTGCTGGCCTCTCTGACTCCGAGAGTGGTCCGAACACGCTTTTTGGTGGCCCTTGTGCTGGCCAAACTTTGCTGGCTTAGTTTATGCCGGCCTAACTCAATTTAGGATTGTGCCCTGAGTTCTGATGTTATTGCCATGAATGACCTGATCGCATCCTGGTTAGGCTACTGTAATGCACTGCACATGGGGTTGTCTTTGAAGATGGTTTGTAAATTTCCACTGGTCCAGAGAGTTGTTGCTAGATTACTGGCAGGAGCAAACAGATGGGAGAATATAGCACCTATTGTTCACAATCTTCACTAGTGACCAATTGGCTTCCAGTCCCAATGCTTGAATATGACTTTTAAAATACATAATGATCTGGAACCCGGTTATCTGGATGACAACATTCTCTGTTCACCTTTCCCCTGAGATCTGGAAACTCTGCTCTCTGATTCACAACAGACAGACATGTAGTTGGTGGGCACAAAAGACCGGGCCTTTCTGGTGGTAGCTCCTCAGTTATGGAATTCCATCCCTAGAGTAATCCATAGAGCTTCCACATTTGCAGTTTCTAGAAAAAAAAGTTTATCTAGTTTTTAGTATCTAATTTTAAGTATCTAATTTCAGTATCAAATTATCTCGTATCTAATTTTAAATTAAATTATCCCTGTTTATGGTATGAAGGTTATTTTGGTATTAAGGTACAAATTTTGCACAAATTATATATTATATATTTGCATTTTTAAATTATATTAAATTATGTATATTTGTATATATGTGTGTATATACATAAATTATGTATATATATATAAATTATGTATAGACAACTTCATTGTAAAACACTGACTCTGTTGAAGAATCTAGATCTAAAAAAATTATGGCCCATACCTCTCCCCCACTGGTTTATGCAGTGTAGCCACATCAGTGGAGCATATCCTGCATCCTACGGGGAAGAGAGGCTCTAGACGGCCCAAGAGAGGTGAGTGAAAATATGTTTTACTTACCTTTCTGTAGGCTGTCTGGAAATCAGTGGGTATCCTCAGACCTACACCAGCTTGCTGGCATAAGTCTGAGGAGAATTGGGGAGGGTCTGGGCTAAGAAGGGGGGGAAAGGATCTCAAGGTACGCTTGTGCCACCAAGTTTCTCCTCCTTCTGCCCCCTGCATGGCCCAATGCATGCCCCAGTCCTCCCCCACACCACCCCCTGCCACCACCATACCTGCTCCAGTAGGCATCTGGCATCCACTGGCGGGTGCACAGAGCCTCTGGCTGTTCTGGAGCACACGGTGTTACATAAGTACATAAGCACATAAGAAGAGCCCTGCTGGATCAGGCCAAAGGCCCATCTGGTCCAGCTTCCTGTATCCTACAGTGCAATATTCACACTCCCATAACAGGACTTACAGCAGTGGATCAGATCCATTGCTGTGGTCCCTGCATATAACTAGGTTGTTAAGAAAACATATAAGTAAATGAAGAAATCAAAACACGACTAATTCCTCATCAAACCAAGGGAAGCACATCAGCCAGTATGAACAATGTAATTTAAAAATGGGACAGCCTGCAGTGCCCAATAAAAGTGGGTTGGACGTCTGCAAAAGTGAGAGCATTTTGCATGTCTCACTTGCTTTTTCATTTCCAGTGGAGGCTTCTGCCCACTTCTCAGATTGTCAGTAATTGTCCACCCTCTCGCAAATCAGGTCTAAATTTATGGAAATCGCATTCTCGTAAGTAGATTGACTAGCCCCTCTGAGTTTTCAAAGTGTTTCGAGTAGCAGCGCTACACCTTTTGCGCTTCATAAATTGCATTTAGCATCCCAAGATGGGAAATGGGGACCAACACCGCATTCATTCGTCACAGGCAACAAGCAATATCGTATGGAGTGATACATCATTAACACAATAGCACTCAGAGACTCATTTGACTAGGAAAAAAAATGGGTCAGGGAGATCAAATATCCTTCAAGTGGCTACTCTAAAACCTTTTGACTGCACTTCATGACACAGAGAACACTGATAAACAGGGTCTTATTCCTGAGTGCCACAGAAGAGATCACAACAGGTGAAACTGAGGAATTCTTTGACGTCGCTTCTGTTCATTAGATTATTATAAATCCCAAGTAATGCTTCAGAAGTCAGTTCTGATTTTGAGGCAGCAGAATCAATCAGCAGCTGTTGAATCCAGGTGCTTCTTGGAAAGTATCGTTCTAATCGCAGCAAAACATTTCGCATCAAGGTCTTAAATATGAATAGTTCCAAACATGCCCTGTTATTTCCCTCTTTTCTGCATTCCCATTCACAGGGAAAACATAACTGCTGTACTGTGAACATGGTGTGTGTGTGTGTGTGTGTGTGTGTGTGTGTGTGTGTGTGTG